>DVVJ01000296.1:0-16432 GCA_018234505.1 Junonia neildi neildi
CTGGATCCAGCATGTCTAAAAAAGCGCTGGATCCAGCTGGATTGCTGTATGCTGGATCCAGCAATTGCAATCCCTAGTGTAGGGACATCTTGATGAGTCGCTGTGTCGTAAATCTCTTTAAAAATTTGAAAATTATTCCAATATCGTAATTATTTTATTTCTTCAATAAAAGTAAATAATTGCCAGGTGTGGATAACTCTTAATTACATTATAGCTGCCAGTTAATATATTTTGTTGCCAGATAATTTACATATTTTTTCCTTTTCTTAAAACGCATTTGGATAGTGTCTATGCAAATTGATTCGCAGAATGGAACAGGTGGTATCGTCTTCTGAAGTTTATTCAATAATAGACTCTATTTTATTGTATATAGAGTTAAATGTAATAAATTAAAGAGGTTTCAGATGTAGGTTGAGGATACTAGATGCCTAATTCAATTAGGTTCTTTTCCTTTTTCCTTATAAAATTGTTTAAGTTAGAAAATGTGTAGGGGTAAGAGGTTTGGTCGATACAATAAAATACGCGACTGTGCTTGCGTTGATTTCGGTTTGTTATAATTGTTTTTGTATTGTTAGGTATGTCCTATTAAATGTACGCCAATTTCAAATGTACACCAAATATATTTTTTCCAATATATAGTAGGTAGTTTTTCGTTACTATAGATTATTTTTAAAAGAGCCATTATTTTTAGAGTGAGAAACTCATAAGTGAACCAAAATACATCGTTACTATATGTAAAATATACTTGTACTGTAGGTAAAAACGTAAGAAACGATTCTCTCAAGGTTAATCCAGCTTCCTTTCGGATTTTCCGTAAAAACCTAACAATGTTATCAGATTATTATTTTTACTTAATTTTTTGTATTTATTCTTCACAATTATTTTTTAATTAATAATTTATTAAATTTTGCATAAAAGCTATAATGTAATATTTTACTTTTGCCCGCGGCTTCACTTATGCTTTTCTCCTATTATTGTTTTCTTTCTTATGAGTGAAAGTGATTTAGCTTTCTTCAATGTTATTGGATATCAAACGCTAAAATTATTTCATAAATCGCTTCAACTCTATCATAGATTATGTAAGCCTAATGTATAGGCAAACATCTAAAAAAATATTTCTTCCTAGTTTAGATTATGTGTGTATTTCTGTAAAGACGTGTCTGTACCTAAGAACACTAATAGGCTACTTATGAATACATTAATATACATCATTGTAGTAAATAGAAACCAGGTAGATGGATAACGTGAACCTGTTAAGAGTTATAGAGACTCTTAGTATAAAAATCCAAAAATAAATATATAAATAAATATACGTAGTACCTAAATAAATAATACACAATTTCTTCAATTCAAAAGTTAATATTCTAACCTATTCACGACTTGAAAACTACACAATGATGCCTAAACGTCTCCAACTCGATTCGAAATCTTGAAATACAATTACCATCCAGTAACGTTTTCCATTCACGTCACGTTACGTTTCGCTGTGAACGTGGAGTGACGGCGAATGAATGGGCGACCTTTGCTCCGTTGACCGCGGTTTTGAAAGTGGGCCACGGCTAAGCTCATCTTGTTTTACGCGGCTAGTGCATAATATATTGCAAATCGTGATTCCTATCTTTGGATAACGGCAACTTGGATGCTCAGTCATTCCTACTGAGATTGTATTGTTTATTTATTACTTGGCTTGTGCCCACGACTTTGCGATCGTCTTAATTTATTTTTCTATTATTTGCGAACATGTGGATAAAAGCTACAAATATTTTTTTTCTGTAGCCCTGACGTCATCTTCATCTCTTCATTTTTCTTCATTTTTCATTTCTTTGTCGACTAAGTGACTTAGGCTTGAAAATATTAGAAACAGACGGACGCAGATTATATTATCAGTATGAATTAATACCTGTTGATCTAGCTAGAAACATATATCGATTTTATTGCGATATTATTTTCGGTTCATTTCGAATTCAAATTTGTGATTTTTAATGGTTAGCAAAAAAGAAAGATTTTACTTCCATTATTCTTTGCTATTTACAGAATAATAAAAAGCTGTTTCTTGTTTTCAAATTAAAGGGCACCAGAGATCCTGATGGGCGCGAACCACTACACCGCCGCGGTGGACGTGTGGTCGGTGGGTTGCATATTCGGCGAGCTGCTCGGGCGCCGCATCCTGTTCCAGGCGCAGAGTCCAGTGCAGCAGGTATTTATATAACTATCTGATGTCCTTTGGGGTTTTACTCGTGCTAAATTTTCTGGAAACTAACACGCAAATTACGTATCATGAAGCATATTATTGGTATAGTAGGTATATATTGGTAAAGTATTCCTGTATCTACCAAATGTGAATACGTCATAAAAATTGGGTATTTGGAGGAGTGTGGCTAACCCCAAGACATGAGATTTATACGATAATATGATAACCTATATTAATTCGTGTATTCCAAACTGCAATTCAGGATTTTGACATGCAGATTTGACATTTGATTTTAATTAAATAGTTAATGATATATCGAAAGGTTATTTTTTCAAAATTTAAGGATGTCAAAGCATCGTAGATTGACGTCGAAATATGTGACATTCTTTCTCATGTAACGGAAGGTTAGGCATATTTTATGACGTTTTCTTAAAAATTTCCGCCTAATATTGCTCGACCAACAACTTATCAAAACCACCTAAGAAGTTTCTCTAAACAATTTTTTCCACCTTATTCCAGCTGGAGTTAATAACGGAGCTGCTCGGCACGCCGTCGCTGGAGGACATGCGGTACGCGTGTGCGGGCGCGCGCGCTCACATGCTGCGTCGTGCTCCACGCCCTCCCGCGCTCGCGGCACTATATACGCTCTCCGTACAAGCCACGCATGAGGCTGTGCATTTGTTGGCCCAGGTGAGTCTCAATAGCTAGCGTAGATCTGTAGGTACCTTCTAATAAGAGAGCTGCTCGGCGCGCAGTCGTTGGTGGCACTTTGTTTATTAAGGGTTAAACGTTTGATAGATACTGTATTTAAGCATTTGATTTAAAAATTTCAAACTAAGAAGGCAGATTATTGGCCACAGTCACAGATTGTAGTCATAAGTTGAATTTTATGCATATAATAATAAAAAAATAATTGTTCTAAAATTGTATTTTATGTAACCAATCTTACCTCGTAGATTTATAGAAACTTTTATTAATTGTATATATTTGTATGTATCAACATTTTATTTATAAATGGTCAGAAAATGACAAACACTTATATTCGTAATATCTTATCTGTCGCTTACATTTCTATAGAAACATGTGCCAACCAACACGTGCTCGTACTGAAATAGGACACGTTTTACATCATGTCTTACTGTCAACTTAGAATCTTATAAAGAATCGACCCGATGCCTTGAATCGTAACTACGACGTTGCCATGCAGAAAATATTGTTAGTAAAAAATAAGAAGATTCCATTAATAATTTGAAAATGAGGTTTATTTTTGGAAATGATTTAAACAGCATGATTAATTATTTGGTATTAGTAATGAGTAATTATTAAATTTTTCCGCCAAATCGAAATTAATTATGTAATTTTTCCAAAATTCCACAATTAACTATAAAAAAAATCTGCAATTAACCAAATTAATCTCTATAGAACCTTATTGCTAAACCGGTTCTTCACTATAAATATTTTTTACCTAATGCGATATTATCCCCAAACAAATTTGAACAAACCTTATCCTAATAATAATTGATTAAATTACCCTATTAGACCCTAAACTGCTCAACCCCTCAACTTACCCAAAATAACCCAAAACCCCTTAAAATTCCAGATGCTAGTCTTCGATCCGGCAAAACGTATATCCGTGGTCGATGCGCTTGCCCATCCATACTTGGAGGAAGGTCGCCTTCGCTACCACTCGTGCATGTGCAAGTGCTGCTACAGTGCCCCTCCAGCGGCGAGGCATTACTCGCCAGACCTGGAACCAGTTGCACCTCATGCGTTCCATGACGGCTGGGAGAGGAAGCTGACTTCGGTACACCAGGTTAAAGGTAATGGATGGAAGTGGTGACATATTTGTTTTGGATAGGGCTTAAGACAAATAAAAAATGGCTGAAACTAAAATAATTGAGCACCAAAGATACTCCATTACGTTTAAAAGCCTCGGAATCTTTACGTCGGGTTAAGTAATTAAAAAGCCTAACTTTTTATGGGTGTTTGGCAATTAAACAGCTGGTTAGACTATAGATAAAATGCATTAGTTGATATCGCCTGTAAACGGATTAAAATGTCAATTTAAGGTGTCATTAGCTCTAGCCATTTTATTATTGTTTTTCGTCTGTAATGTCTTACAGACTATCGTTAACGTTTAAACTTAACCACTTAAAAAGACTTTTAAGGCACATGTGACAATATTAACCATCCTATGAGAATTTAGTCATAAGGCGCAAATACTAATCCCCCACACCTCAAACCCGCAGAAGAGATCCACAAGTTCATAGCCGAACAGCTCCAAACGTCGCGCGTGCCGCTCTGCATCAACCCGCAGTCGGCGGCGTTCAAGAGCTTCGCAAGGTAAGGCGCCGCCCGCAACCCACCGCAACCAACCGACACTAGGTGATTTCTTTGCGATATAACCTATTGCCCATGACTATGGTCCATCGACAACCACACAACTTAATATTTTTCATGGTTATATTAGTTTTGCGGAAGTGTCCCAACTTTTGGAAGAATATTTTGCAAGAATTTTTTTACTGATTTTGAGGGTTTCAGTGCCAATTTTGGGGCGATAAGTTTTTAAAGAATAGTTGACGATCGGCCATAGTCAAGAGGCACCTTATGCTGAGCTATATAGCGACCACCCCGCACCCATATTCGGCCACGCTATCTTAGTTTTTGACGTGTGGACAACACAGCTTTAATTTATTAAGATATTATAAAGTCACAGCGAGTTTTTAAATAAACTTTTATATAATGCAATAAATTATATGTTCTTCTCTAGTAGTTTGGCACAATTGTAAAGTATATAATATTGGGTATATTAGATTATAAATATTCTTTTCAGATCCTTATGTTTATAATATTTAATGTATTTTTTTCTGTCAAGTGGTAAACTATTTTAGTAGTTGAGTAAAAGTTGTCTGCACGTCTTGTTAACGATAATAAAACAGACTAAAGCAAATGAATGATCATCACAACTATGTGTGGCACGGTGCGATCCGTTAGCAAAAGCACGTCTGTGTCACGGCCTTGTGTTCTCGTAAAATGTGCGTGTCTACACCACATTAAAAACCTTGTTTAGTACCGAAAAATAGTATACACGGTGGTCGCAAAAGTAAGCCTATGTCGAGATCCTTGCCCCCCCTTCCCCACCCTCCCCGAAAATCCGCCTTTCGTAGTTGTTTTGCAGTGTAGGTAACAATACTTTTTGCCTTCTTTTGTATTGTAACACGACGTGCCTTCGGGCCCGATTTGCAAGCCCGATTTGTGCATGGGTTTAATTTTTTTTTATTTTTTTCATCTATTTTCTTTCTCCGCTTCCGAGCGATAGTTCTTTGTACCACCGCAGTTCAAGCGATATCAACCCTCTTGAAATGGTGGTTCGCGTTTAGAGTAGACGAGAGAGTAGACGTAATAACGTTTTGCTTTTTTTTCTGTGTTTGCGGCAGCCGTAGAGCCAGTTCGAAAGCAAAAGTTTGTTCCCCTTTCAAGACTGCGGCAAAAATTCTGCTGTTATCGCCCGTGATATTTCTGTGCGCTGCCTAGCGCGCCTCATTCAGTAAGCGCCCGCACGCTCATTGTGTTGTCCATCTTTATGTTTACGCGGACGCCGTTCGACAAGGCACTTCGGTCTAAAGTTAAAAAAAAATCTATTTAGCAATCAATTAGCAACTTGGTCTTAATATTCAGAATAAGATTTTAGCGGTTATCGTAATGTTATGCTATTTTTTGAAGTTAAATACGCGTGTTGCCTTCGCGAACGGACGTCGTCCGTAATTTCAAAAGGGTTGATCGTTGGCTAGTCCGTTCCGTCCCGCACCGGTTCGGGTACAGTGCATGAGGATTACGCGATTTTGATGCCGTTTTTCTGAATACCCACATTCTTTCAACTTTATATCTATACCTATGATTTTAGAAAGTAAATGTTTTGAAATTTATTGTTTATCTAGAAAAATGTTACTCAAAAATATGTGACATTGTTTACGAGAATTAGATTATCAAAGAACAAAATAAAGATAATTTTTTGTTAGATTTTATTACAAAGAGTTTAATATCAATACTTTTTTTTCTTCTCTTTATTTATGATCACAAAAGTATTAAAAGAAAACTAAATTAAAAGATATAATGATTGTTAGTAATGTGGGTACAAAAATAAATAATAGGAAATATAAAAAAACACTAAAATCTTTTCTAGTCGCGTAATGATATAGTTCCAAACTGAGGATTGAATGCAAATATCAGATATATGGGAGAGAATTTCTAATTGACTGCAAAATATTTACAATTGAAACTGTTTACGAATGTGTAAAATACCTTTGCCTTTTCATATTACAGATATGTACCTTATTTTGAATGTCATAAGGTTCAAATTCGCAAACAGTTTCAGTTCACATCCTTTATCCTGGTATGTAGTGCATGCGTAGTCAGTGAGAACAGTGCCAAGCACTCGGTTGTGGTGATATTGTGTTTACACTTCATAAAGTAGTTAAATAAGTAGTTTGATTTGTGATGCAGTTTTGCTGTTAAGTCTTTTATTATCATAGACGAAAATTTTCAATTCGAAAAGATTTTCAATCATGCATGGTCAAATATCAGTTCTGTGTTGGATTTGAGAGATCATATTGCAAAAAATGAATGCTATACGGGGTTTTTGCATGACAAATATGGTTTTTAAGTGAAATCCAGCACGGATCTAGTGGCGTGGGTGTGGGTATCGCACGCAGTTCGAAGTCTAATCGCGTGAACATTTCAGTTCGACGGTCGCCCATCCCTCCGAATTGCCGCCGTCGCCGCATCAATGGGAATGACGCGAGTCCAAGCGTGGCTTCGACAAGCGACGCGCCGTCTACACCGATACGCGATAACCTGCTCTATTGTTTAATGCATAACGCTCAATATTCCTTGCTCTTGTACATTGAGTTGCCTTGTCTACGTTATTTGTGAAATCCTTGCAGGAAGGCTGTATTTCTTTAGAACAAATGAGTCTAAATGCAGCTGGCATTATGTGACGTGATTATCTGCTCTATTGTTTAACGCATAACGCTCAATATTCCTTGCTCTTGTACATTGAGTTGCCACGTTTCGACATGAGAATCTTGAAAGAGGATTTTTTTAGAGTTAACGAGTCCAAACGAACCCTATATTATTTGACATGACATCTAGCATTATTGTTTAATATTTAACGCTCAATATTCCTTGCTTTAAATTGAGTTGCCTCGTCTAGGTTGATATACGGAAATCTTTGCAGATAAACTTTATTAAGAACAACAAGGTGTCTTAAGGAATTCTTCGCTCTTGTAGTATAAATTGAGTTGCCTCATCTACATCTATATGCGGAAAATTTTTGGTAAGGATTTTGTAGTCCGAATGCAACTTACATTGTATGAAGCGATAACAAAATCTGAATATTCCCTGCTCTTGTACTATATTAAGTTGGCACGTTTTTATACGGAATACGGATCACGATATACGGAAAATTTTGGGAGAACATCCAAACAAAGGTTGCAATATATGATGTCATAACCTGCATAATTGTTTTTGCATAATTATTTTTAAATACTTTAATGTTAATTTAACATTAAAGTATTTAAAAATAATTTAATAATTATTATTTACTGCTTTTAGTAAATTGAGTTGCCTCGTCTAAGTCAGTATGCGAAAACCTTTCAAAAATGATTTTTTAGAGTTAACGAGTCCAAATGTAGCTTGCATTTTTCTCAGTTTCTCAAATCAGTACTCACTGCGCTTGTAGTATTTTTTTGGAAAAGCGAGACTTCCAAAAGTAGCACGTCGCCTACACCGACACGTGATAACTTTGATAACTCAAAATTCACACAAAAGAGAAATTAGGCATTGCGTTCGGTACGTTGATTTGCGAAAATTATTCAGAAAGACATTACTCCTAAAGACTAATCGCTTGAATTTTTCTGCTTTGGAGACAATTTTTTTTCGAGTTTAAATGCGATATCGATTGGAAAATCGACATTCCTTGTGTAAAATTATTCTCTGATACCTTGTTGGGAGTTGAAATGCATTTCCATGTGCGTGGCGATGACTGGATAACCAATATTAATTACAAAATAATTGTGATCAATATTCCCTCTTCGTGGTAACAATGTATTCTGTTTTCATATGCAAACTTAAAGACTTAATTTTTTAGTTCTCAGTAGACTAATAAGATGTCGGTGTTGGATGAGAAATACTATAAAAAGAGTTTTGTCATAACTATAAATAACTAACTAAAATTGTAGCCAACGTGTAATTATTTACCTATACTAAAGTTTTGCCAGCTAATAATTATCAAATAAACTTGGAATTAAAATCTCTTTAAAATTGAAAGTGATGATTCTTTAGCGAAACTACGCTAATTTGACAAATTATTAAAAAAAATACTTTATTGAAATTTCGATTTTTCTAAAGATATCAAAAATAATACTAATAATAAACTTCTTAGGATCGTCATGGCTACGTATAGATAAAAGGTGAAAAGGTTTTGGCATAATTTTTTACTACTTGAGAGCTCGGAATAATTGAATCACAAAATGATAAGCCTTTCCGCTTGTATAAACTTTCCTTTAAAATTTCTTAAAGCTCAATATAATTTAGACAATTACAGTTATTAAGTCCTGTATCCGTTAGTAAGATGATAACTTAAAATAGTTCGTCAAATATTGGCATTCAATAAAGTTCTAATATTCTAGCTTATTTAAAGTACTGTGACAACACAGTACTACACAGTATTGGAAAATAATAATACGTTATTATAATAGTGTAAAAAAATCCCAGTCACATAATATGTTAAAAGTAAAATATAGGTACAATTTTGTCTCAAAACAATAATTTTGACGTTAGATATGGTCCTTCTTGCAAAAAACAAAATGGCGACATGCGTATACGTATCTGGTTCAAAAACTATACCTTTACTAATGTATACAGGACTTAAAAAATGCACTAAAAATTATCTAAGTTCGGAGAAGAAATCAAAATTGAATTGGCATTATAGAATGCGAAAGAAAATGTTTCTCGAAGCATTTGAATATAAGACATTATCTAAAATGGCTACCAAATGTATTGTGTCCTGTTTCGATAATCTTAGTTTAGTATTAGGTTTACGGTTAGTTTGTGAATATAGCTTTAAGATGTACCGGCTTGGGAAGACAATTATAGCAAAGAAAGACGGTTTCGCTAGTTTGCGTTATATTACAAGTGGAATATGTTCCATCTTTGTCTAATTATGCTTAACTCTTGGGTTAGAAAGAGACAGGCATGTTTATGACGTTGACTCGTGTAAATTGGTCTTTCTGTATTTAACCGAAAGTTAGAAAGATATGGCTACATCTGTCTCTGTCTATTAACCTAAGTTAGAAAGAGATGGCTATATGTAATAATGTTGCTTCGAGCAATTCGCGTTCAAGAGAGGAAATGATATTGTAATATAACGCAAATTAGAATCGATACAACGAAAGAATCGCAGATGTAACTAAGTAGTGATGGAAATGCGAAAGATTGTTAAATAAATCGATGTGATGTTCTATGTACCAGCTTCGTAGGTATAGTTATTAATTTAAGGACCGGATACACTTAAACGACCGAGCGTCGCAAAAGCGATGCTATACAGTAAAGCTATTAGACCACAGAGAATCTTTGTTGTAACTGTTTGCTTGGCTGCTCAAGTGGTATTGAAGCGAATGTAATCGCTTCGCTCGGTCGCTCAGGTGTGTTCGAGCCCTTATATTTGCGATTCTATGTAGTATACGCGTGTGTGTGCCTGATTGTATGGACATTGCGAGCAATAAATGTTGCAATATAATATTGCGTTATCGCATTAATTTTATCGTTTAATTTAATTATTTTTATGTGTTCTGTGTCAGTGTAAGGCGTCGCACAGATCGCGGCTTCGTACTTAACTTAGATCGCAGTCCTGTGCCAACTCCGGAATCTCGACAGACCGCAGTCTGTACGGAGCCTTACATTTTTTTTTATAATAAGCTTACTCTAAACACCATTGTATGTAACATCGACTGAACATTTTTACGTAGTTAGGTTAGTTTAGAATTTATTAAAAAGTACCCAATACACAAGGAAATAGTGAGGAAAAATATATACTGTCTGTGCCGTAGTGTATATTATTGTATAGTGATGTAACTTTAACTGATACATATTGAATTCAGCATTTATAGTGTATTAGATGTTATACATATGTAACTGTGTGTTAGTGTGCGTGACACGAGTGTCGTGATACGATATGATCTTTTCTTTTTATCGATATCGATGTTTTCCATATGTGTTTGATTTAGTATAACGTTCTGCATCACGCTGCTAACATGATATAGCATAGGGGAAACGTGTGTGCGTGTCGAGAGACGTAGCCTTAAAACTAGTTCAAAGCTATATAAAATATAATAAAAAAATAAAAAATAAAAATATGTAAATATGTAAGCGTAGTGTTAGTTTGGCTCTAGTATCGTTCGAGCCGTTGTAATATCCCGCACGATTCGGTTGCCGTTTTGTTTGTACCATGGCAAGAATGAACCTTATAGTTGAGGACATAAGGTACAATTTTATTTGAACTTGTAATGGTACAGTCAAATACGTTTGATGGTACAAAAGGAAGCGTGTCTGCGCCGTTCACTGATAACTACATGTATTGTGAGTTTTAATAAGTTTATTCTTAGAACAAGCTGAAGATAAGCGTGATATTTTTGTAACGGAATATTTTTGTTGTTTATGTAATTCTGAGGAACTGATAAAAGACCGTTAAATGGTTATTATATAACTTAATTAATTAACTCGTGTTTTTATGCAAAAAAAAAAAAACTAAACACCAATACTCCTTCTTTAGAAAGGCAACGATTGTAAACGCTACTTTACAATGTGATTTATAATTATTATATATTACATAGAAACCTTCGCTGCTAACTTCAGTTTATTGCATGTATACGAACTTCATTTTCATTCAAGTTTATACTCAATAGTATTAAAAATATCTCTTTTCCTCATAGTGCGTGTATTTATCGTGCGCGCGCGCAGACCGCTACGGACCCACCTTGCCTTAACTCAGAAAACTGTCACTGTGATCCGTTAGGTGTAGTTATTTGACTCGATCACACCTCCCACAGCCAGTGTGACTTGTATAGACAATTGTATCTTAATATTATACGCTTTCCAATCGCCCCGTCTTATATTAGACTGCGTTCTAACCGAAAGTCGATGACGTCATACACTACGAATGTAGTCTAAGCGATTGAAGTGGGAATATATATTATATAAACTATTAGTAGTTAGTGTACCGATTGTCCATGTAAATATTTAGCGTCGATCGGATTAACATGATCCCATCTCTTAACCCCTGCGATGAAACGCTTTCTTATTTGTATGTAATATACGTATTTCGTTTCCAGACTTTCAGAGATCTCGTATGTTTTAAGTTCTAACATGATTGTTTAAGCACGTGGTTTTTAGTTTTTAAGGCGTCACGCATTTCGATTCCTTTTTTTTAACGTTAGCATCGATGCACCGACGTACCAACGAGGTACGCATTCGTCACTAAGGTCCTTTATCCTGTAAATATTAAAACTGATAAGAATTTTGATTTCTCATAAACTAAGCCTCTGCCCTTATTTGTGTTCTTTAATCGATTATTCGTCTATTTACTTATAATGAAAATAATTAAAAAAAAAAAATAATTACAACAAAGTAAGAAGTTTTCGATCGTAAGTTTAACACGATTCAATTTAATCTTATTTACCAGTAATGTAAATAGTAGGTATTTTGTGCACTGATAGTCGTGTTTAAGTTAAACGTAACTTAGGATAATATCAAATGGCTGTATTCATAATAATGCCCAAAACATGTTCACTTAAATATAATACGTATTAGGAATGTTTGCTTTGCGATAATGATTCTTATCGACGTTAACGTGTAAAATAGTTTTAGTTTATTTGTCACGATGGACTCCTTAGGTTTTTGGGTTTTATTTGATATTGATGAAGTAATATAACAGAAACTGGACTTTGTAAATATATTTGATACGTGTTTCTGTCGTGTACGGAGTTAGTTGCATTTTACCATTGTTGCAAACTGCCAAAACTAATGTAATGATTTTGTAGCGTCGTGTCACGGCCACACGGATAATATGCAACCTGTCTGAGGAATTTATAATTTTGTAACGTGTACACAGTCTTGTATGTAAAACGGTTGACGTTTAATTACTGGTATAGTAAACATAGAAATAGATTAAAGCTGTACGTGTAAATGTTTAGATTTAACGTTGTTCTGGATAGATGTTCAGACGGCTCGGTTTATTGCTAAATAAATGTTCGAATTTGTTTTCATTTTGTAATTCAGAAGATCATTTTAAATGTTTAAGGCAAGCATATACATTAACACTTGGAAATACAGACTAAAAATAGTACCATAGACAAATGTCAAAGTGACAGTTGGGTTTTGTTAATATGTATGCTCGTCCATATATGATACTGGCTAAGTCTTAATATGTATAAATATGTAAAGGTTTTGATTGTTTCCGCAATAAGCCGAGCTGGTTATGATAGAAGGAAGACAGTTTGTAGTTATCTGTGTAGTCGGTAGTGTAGCGGGCCCCGGCGTAGAGCTGTAACATCCGGGCTCGACACTGTAACAATAAAACTACTGCATAAATATACTTTGTGAAGTTTTATTTTTTTCAACCCTTCCAATTTTTCTTTCAATTCAGACAAAACCTTCGTGAATTTTAGAGTATATTGTTTTCATTTATAAATTCTTATACACATGTCAAAACAATGTTTGTCTACTATGTACCTATTGCTTTCCGGTAACCAGTAATAGAATAAAGATTATAATAAATATAGTTCATTTAATAAACTATACATTGTTTGATTTCATAAAATTTTAATACTAATTATAAAATTAGTAACCACTAAATATTTCGTGTTACTAAATATATTAATATAAACATTCCCGAGAAATGTATGTTTTTATTTTGTATAAATTAGTTTTAAGTGTGAAGTACCTTATCAATAACGTCACGATAAACTTTGTGACACATTTTGTCAGTATATAATAAATATTGTGACATACCTATATATTAAAAACTTCAAAAGACACGTGATAACGAACGAAAAACTGTAAATCTTCATTTTGCAAGCCAGAAGGAATCATAAGCCACTATGAAAAGCAGGGAAATAGGAATTAAGGTTATCTATGCGAATGTTATCTATTCAAAATCAAATCCATCAAGCGAAGTTGCGAGCAAAAGCCCGTAATAAAATAAAGGAATGTGATATGTGTAACTGATTGATTAGTAACAATCATTCAATCAATTGCTGAATAAAATAGACGTCATACTCTTTATGTAGTACCTACCTGGAATTGCAACGAGATAAGGCACAACACAAAAAAACTGTTTACCAAAGTAATAATTTCATCGATCATAGTCCTAAACAATCTATGTAATGTAATGTAGTAATAATGTAATGGCTAAATATCCTTATTTCTTCAGTTTTTTATTAATAATACTTATAAATTGGGAAAGTGAATGTTTGTTAGCTTATTCCGCTTTCGAGCTAGATTACTGTAGGTACCGATTGCTATGAAATTTTGCTGATATAAAGGTAGAAACCTAGATTTAATAATAAAAAAAACATAACACAGCCTGTACATATTCCATTGCTGGGCATAGGCCTTTTCTCCTATAAGGGAGAAGGTTATGGAGCTTAATGCACCACGCTGCTCCACTGCGGATTGGTAGAATCCTTAATATATTTATCTAAAAATCGCTATAAAAGCATTCTACCTTTTAACACGATGCGTACTAACAATTGTAGAAAATGATCGCTATAAATACCGAATTTTATGACGTTCTGACAATTAAAAGGTTAGTAAAATACGTTAAAATCAACTGTTACTTTGTTATACTTTTGATAGCAGTAAGTTCACTTAAATAGTCTTCTTACTATCACCAGGAGAGTAAATCCGCGAGGAACGGCTATAAAAGCGGGGTAAAATCTTAGCTCAATAAGTAATTGCAGTTCAGAGCTTCAGCAGAATAACTGAATAAATTTTATTCGCGTGGAAAAGTGGGAAGAACGCTAGCAGGATTTTTTCGATGAGTTACAATAAGTACCTATTTTATTGATAAAGTCAGTCATAATATCAATCTTTAAAAGTTCTTACCGCTATTTAAAAGTATGTAGTGGCGGATTATTCTTAAGGCAAAGTAGGCACGTGTCTAGAAGCGCAAGTAGGTACACAACAGGGGGCGCTAGGGAAAGGAGCTTTTTTTTTAGCTCATGTGGCGGCTTTGGTGTCAGTGCCTACGGGCAACGTACGGCAAAATAGTTTAATCCACCACTGAATGTACCTATGGCTTTTATTAATTTATTATATAGATACGTATGATATTTATAATATATGTATAATACATCAATTTTAAAACATTTCTCTCTTTTAATTTTTTTAACTATGTAGACATTGATGAATGAAAATAAATTTCATCGAAGCCGTTATATCACCGTAAAGTATCAAAAAACATTGGCAGCATTACCCCTTTGTACAGCGGGACCGAAATGCCATTAAGTAATCCGATCCTGCGATAAAATAAGGAAGTATTATAATCTTTTTTATGGAAATCATTTTAAATTACCAACAAATATATAGCAGGTTATTATTTACATATTATAAAAATGTTTTCCCCTTGTTTTGTTTCCTAATTACACACTAATTGCAACGAACGCAATGAATTATGTCGTCTTTGTGAATAAGTTAACCTAAACACAAAAAATTTAATTAAATTTAGTACCGACTGAATGAGCAAAAACCTTGACCAGGGCCGGACCATATTTTTATTTATTTCTCTTATTCTTATACTTATTTAGTATAATGGGATCTCTAGGCCGTTGGCTAAACTGCCTAAAGGATAATCCAATCCTGATCTTGACAAACAACAGCTTACACTACATATTTAGGACAGTATATTTGAACAACAAATCGTACTTTATTCACTATTGCTTTGTGGACGGGTCTTATCGCGATAATTTTACGTATTACAATACCTTATTGCTCGACGTTTCGGCGAAGTTGCATTCACCGTGGTCACGAGCTGTCCACAAAGCAATAATGAATAAATTACATCGTGAAAGTTTAAAATATAAAAGAGCTTTTCATATTATTTGTCATGTATGCTTTTATACTTAAACCACTAAACTAATAAATTTTGCTATGAATAAGTACCTATGACTTTGAAGAAAGACATAGACTTATTTTCAGCAACTAAAATTCCAGCAGGCATATAGAGATAGAGATCAAATCGTTCAATATTGTAACAGTTACGCGAATGTAAAGAAAATAACATAAATAAAAATGAATCCTTTATTTTTCGTTCTTTCAGCAACAAGTGCGACTCGGTATCTTGGATCAACAGATGGTGTCTCACCCGCACCACTCCATGCACAACATGCCGCAACCTCACAATATAGGTAAGATATTATACTATATATAAACATTTCTTATTCAATGTCCAACTAACTACATGGTGTATATTATGTAGTCCGATTCACGTAACTTGAATGGTCTGAACTATGCGCGTTACGCTGTGCTGAACAAAAAATTGGTATCTACCAATCAGAGTCGAGATTTCTTCGACAGACATGCGTAAATTCTAACTAAATTCGTATTCAGACATTTCAAGTTGTTTAAATTTACCTATACTATACATAACAAAAACATTTTATATTCAACATCCATTAAGATTTCATTATTCTAAGTATGGACAAATAAGTAGAGCCAGATAAACATTTATAGATAGCGATAGAACAGTCTACTATTATTAACAGTCGACTAAAATAAGAGATTTTTTTATTACACATAAAAAAATTACATAATGATGTCTCTGTGCGAAAAAAAGTAACACACATGTGAGTCTAGCAATTCGTAAACTTCTAATAATTTTAATAAAAGTTTTTTTTTATTACTTCGACATATAGAAGAGGTGAAAATACCTAATTTTATATTATTTTCAGGTCAGTTACAACCGTCGCAGGGGTACGCGCCGCCGGCCATGATGCCGGCGCAGTACATGCAGGTAATATAATTAAATTAATATTGAATTATTTGATTTTCATTTAGATTAAACTTAACCCATATATGCCCACGAGCACGAAAACGACCCAAATTTTCTTTTTGCATTCTGATGCCTAGAACATTAAATTAAGAAACAATAAATTGGGTTTAACGCCATAAATGTATAGTTGAATG
>DVVJ01000297.1:0-16419 GCA_018234505.1 Junonia neildi neildi
TTATTCGACAAGACTATACATATATAAATTACCCCGACACAGTCATACAATACGAGAAAATCTTTAATAAACTTTTTCATACAAGTCAGTACTTGGAGCACTACATGCGCGTTGACATTAATTTTTAACTATTTATTTTATAGACAGCCCTAAATAAACGCGAGCGAAGCCGCGGGTAACAGCTAGTAATAAATATAAACGCGTCTGTGTATGTGTAGTGTAGTAACTAGTAGCGGGCGGCTGCGCAGGCAGCGCGTACAAGGCAGTGCGAGCGGGCGCGGACTAGGCGGCCTTGCGGCTAGGTGGTCCGCCGCTCGCTGCCAGAGGTTAACAACATGTTTCTCATCTGACTTTAGAAAGTAACCAGATAACACGCTCGCGTTATCTTAAAGAAATTACGCACTCTCTTGGGCTGAAGCAACTGACGGCGACCCACAAATCACGAAGCGATTAAACTTGCAAACTATTCGAGTGATTTTCGGATACGAACATATAAGTCAATACAGAAGTGAAAAATGAAAGTTTCATTTTAACCGTTTAAGTGATACGTTTACTTTTATTCATTGTCCTAGTTACTTTAGCGAGTTAAATAACATAAATAGTTAATGATGCTAAGCACGACACTTAAGCTCTGCGATTTAATCGAATGCTAAAATATCAAAGGTATAAGGTGGCGTGGGACAAGGATGACGGAGCGTCGTGACCTGCCTTTGTGTTCGCAGACCCGGTAATATACAGCATCCGGGTTGACAGAACGTGTTATCTACAAAACTGCCGAATGATTTCCAAAACGAAGATTGCGAATAAAACACTGTTTTGTACCGGCTTTAAGGTCATTTGGAGAATATCGCTATTATATTATAAACGTGTTCCAATAATATAAACATCGATCCAAATAAATAAAAACAGTACAAACATTTACATATAACCTTAACAACCTTATATAATTCATAAGTATATGTACCTACTTTAAATATAACTTTTAAACAAAATACATAGCATTTCATGTTACATATCATACAAATCACGTAGAAGTAAGCGACTTTATACCTAAATATATATAGTATAACATTTAATACTAAGCTAGCAATGAAAATTATACTGGTATATTTTTTAACCTCCGCTTTATTATTTTCTACAAGAAAACATATAAGGAATCTCGACACTATATTTAAAACGTGAATATGTCAACTTGGACGTAACAAGTGATATTCAGCTTCTTGTAAAATTCTGACCAATACAAGGAAATTTTAATATTCGAAAGGCCGTTTAGTTGCAACGATTAATGAATGTATAGCTAGCAGAATTATCGAACGGTATTCTGCGGCTATTAAGGTAGATTGAGTCACTGGGAATCATGTGGAGAGCTATGCCCTATAATTAGACGTTAATCAGAAAAAGGCAGAACACGGAGCATGTGTCCGGCGCCAACGGAAGCCGGTCTGGCACGAATAATTCATTGTGCATTACGCGCCACTCATTCATATGGCTTCCACTAGCCAGGTTGCGGATAGTGCGCCCATTCACAGCGGAGCAAACGCACAGGAAGTTCTAATGGTCGCGGCCACTTGTTCGGTGCTGGTGCACCGGATTCGCGACTGTCAGGAACTAAACAGTTATAGCGCTGTTGATGTTTATTTTCCATGTTTTTCACATCTTCTTTATTGCGTACATAGCTGCGAATTACTGCATTTACTGTATTGGACTACTTTATAGAATTAAGATATGACAAGCTATGTCTATCTATTTATTACTTGACCTAAGCTCAATAACAAACTTAGAAGCAACAGGTTTAAGGCTAGAAAGAGTAAGCAGCATGCAAGTTGCACCGGCGAGGCTACTGTCCTGCTGGCGCGGACTTTGGACCCAAGTGTTTATATGCACGTCTCGTTCCCTCCTGCGGCGCCGTCCCGCCTGCTCCTCCCGCCACCATCATTAACTTCACCGCTAGATTCGTTTCGATGGCTTTTTCTGCCTTTACTAACCTGTCTCAAACAATATTCGCTAGGTATTTAATTGTTTACTGTCCACACAGTGTGTGGGTACTTTTTATTTTTAATTGTTTAAAAATAAAGTGACTATTTTTTTTTCTAAGAAATTGATCGTTCTGCAAAGTTAAATTCTGTAATTTTATGTTTCAATATCATTGATCCATTAAAAAATCTTAGCATCCCTAAATTATAAAAATAGATAATATAAAACATCATTTTCCTGTTCACGGAGTAACAGAACATTGTTTCGCAAGGCACTGCAGCGGAGCATTTCCATCAGCTTGCATGACTGGTTTACCTTTATGCCTTTCTAAATAAGCTTAGTGTTTTAGATAAACCTATTCGTTGCTATTGTAACTTTATCATGCGTTTGCATGAAAAAGTTATAACCATTGAAATGGTTTAAAGATGATAGTTGCGAAAATGTGTAGGTGTTACCAATTTCGAATGCGAGATTTAAAATGTCGCTTGTAATAATTTAAATATCATTTGCGCAAGATACAATTGTTCAATATATCAAGGTCGGGTCAAGACGTGTTTTGACGCTTAGTTCTCTGACACAAGATTTAGCTACAACCTTTAACAGATGTGCACATCATCTATGTGTAATCTGTAATGTGCAGTTTGGTATATTTTCATTTTTTGGCTATAATTTATTATTTATTATTTGACTGTTTTTGTCCATATACCCATATTAGATACTTTCTAAGATTGCTGAAAATAGTCCAGTTTTCCTTAAAAAAATTGTTACATACATAAATATAAGTCCACATAAAGCTATCAATACATAAACCTATATGTAAACAATAGATTTAGTGGTGCATATCGTACATTAATATTTGTTGTAACAAACGAGTCCCTTGGAAAGCTATCGATAAACTATCGGAGATTGCTGAATGATCACCGCTGGTTCCGAGAATGCGGCAAGACGCTCAAAAGGCGAGGCGGAGCCGAGAAAAAAAATCAATCCCTTTGTTACTAACAACTCAGGTGTACCAAATAAAATAAAATAAGCTCAACACGAACTGACAGTGCACTAGCAGGGAGGCGCCGAACATAATTTATCGATATAAATAATGAGGTGTGCTGTATTTTATCAGACGTTCGGTTATGTATATTTCATTGTTATTGATTGTCTGTTTTGATTTAACATCAAGACCTCTAAATAGTGGTACAATTTGTAGAGTCCTAATTTTAGTTTTAACTGCACGTGTTTTATAGTGCTTTGATTAAAACGTAAAAAGTTCATTACAAACACAAGTTGATATAAAAGGAAAAAGGAACAATATTACAATAGTTGAACAATAATTATGATCTGTCATCTTTGCAGGTTGCAAGGTAAGATGAACGATGTCGATAATCGATAGTCTGTTGTGGAGTTGAGTTCGGTCTTCGTACGGACATAAAGCGTCCTGATGGAGAGGCGATTACCGGGCGACGGGGGCCGGGGGCGGGGCGGCTCTGGTGGGGTCGATTCCAAGAAAATGAATCGAGCCTCGGAGGCAAGTCGCGGCAACATCACAGAAGGCAATCTTGTTAACTCCGCCAGAAGGTGAAAAATGGACGCATGGCGAATGCATCTCGACTGTTATACCTACTCAATTAAAATTTAGACACCGCCCTCTCATTTCTTACCGACTGTAAATAACTCTTAAGAACGAAAATGAATGAAATGGGAAGGAAAGGCTCACTTTCGGGGCATTACACAGGTAATTGAATAAAACACGTGTAAATAATACTACGAAGTTGTAATGAGAATAATTATGTAGTACCTAATTTATATGAAGCACTTATGAACTGAGGAAACGTGGACTTTAATTTCATTGGTATATTATAACGGTATTTATTTGATATCGATCGGATATCGTAAAAAATGAACGTGACGTTGTCAAGAGTGATCTGTGGCATCGCGTCGCGTCGGTGCGGCGGGTTCGCCATGCCGAAATAACCGCATGCGTAGTGTTCAATGAGCAGGCGCGGGAGGCGCGGGGGCGGACGTCGCGGCGCTCGCGCCAAAATTAGACGTAAACAAGACGAGCAACGAGGCGCCGCTGTCCACGGAGAAACTCTCTGCTCCACACTGTGACTTCCCTTTCAAAATTATACGTCGAACTAAAACTAAACAAATGTCTAAAATCTACACATAAGCTACTACTATTACTAGATCGATACAGGTTATACACTATTTTAATCTATTGTACGTTCGTTTGTGTACCGGATGTCGTATGAATCCAGCGTAAATATTGCGTGCTGCATGAAACCTAAAATTCAGACATCGAATTATCGATCTATGTATCGATGGCGAAATTAAGGTCATTCACACAATAATCGCAGAGAATTATATAGTATAGCGTGTCCGTATGATTGGAGCTGCCGGCTTTATTTTCTTCTTGGAGCACAAGATTCGAGATGACAGCGTCATTTGATTTAACGATTATGCACCACTTGTGTGCACGCGCTTTTCCACACGCACGCAAGAAGCCTGATAATTGCTAAAGATTAACACATATTGCTAATCCCATGAATGAATTCGTTTGCTTTTTTATATGAATAATGAAACATAACTGATATTATTAATTTTATACAATTAAGTTTTAACAACAAAAATTCATTGTGTTGTCACTTAACTTTGCATTGAATACTGTTTCATTCTTTTTTTAGGTTGTCTCTATGATAATGTGTTTTGAATTCTTATTTTATTATTACCTTAAAAGTACAATGCTATAATAAAATTGAATTATATTTCATAACAGCTCCTTGTGGCTCCCATCAGCTACCACGTCCTTTTGCGGTCCAGTATGAGTAATAGAAAGAGCTACGCCTTCCGTTCCCAAACACTTATTCGAGCTGAATAGCTTTAAGTGCTATTCAATAATGTCACTATTTCCTTTTCAAAACCGCAAAACTACACTTTATTCTCTACCATAGAGATGATAATAAAATACATATAGATATGTATAGTTGTACAAATGTATACGCAAAAAAGAAATTTTTAGACAATTATTTACATTATTTCTACTTGGATCGTACAGGTAAATTTTAATTTGTATTGATTTATGAAACTAAAAATCTATTTTTATGTTTTTTTTTAAATAATTATATTAAAAACGGCACGGCACAGAACCTCACACGCTACACTGAAGGTAGGTCTCACAAAATATCGGCGTGAAGTAGCCAATAAAACCTAAAAAGCTTTCTCTAATCTGTCCCCTATCTTCCTTCTTTACTTTTTTTACTCTGGCGACGTATTCATGGCTATTCCGTTAAGTATCCATGAGCACAGGTTGGGGCAGGTAACCCGCCTGTTCCTTTGGCCGATATTTTTATATAACAAAGCAATTTTTGTACAACAATTTTTAAAGATTTTACCAACTTCTTTTTTTTATTTTTTTATTTTATTTAGTATAAGGAAAAATAAATAATTTTATCGCTATTACTACGTACTACTACTACTACTAAAAAAACGTTCCATATTTACTCGAAGAAAGTCATCAAAGATGGTAGCCAATGAACATCAAGTTAAGTTAAAAAAATCGCAGAAAAAGTATATGTCCTAATAAAGTAAAACATGTCCAACTTAAACAATCGTATCTTCTCGTATAGTGTTACAGTTTATAATGTAGTAATGTTAAATGACATCATCGTGGAGATGGTCTTTAAAGTTCAACATCAGTAGATGACGTTGGGCCTAAAGCGCCCGTCAATGTACACACTTGACCCCTTTTGATCTTACAATTAGGCATGGCAATACTCCCAGCATATCGAGATATGTACTACTTGTAGTGACTAAGCATTGATATTAAAGAATATTATCACTGTAGCAACAGCAGAGTCTACCTGAGCCCAATAGCTATTGAATAGCCAAATGACCGTTGGTATATTTCATAGAATATTTCGAGGAAAGTTTCGCACAGGACTCAAATAAATGATATACGTATACAGTTCTATTAAATAGCATTTTATAGCAGATCATGTTATACGTAGGTATAACATGATCTATTGCGTACGCCATAACATTTCTTCGGCAAAAAATAATTTTTGCCAATATTTAATTCTCACAATTTTATTGTTGGGCAAACTACGGTAACCACTGTTGATGAACCTTTGAATTTCGTTTAAATATTAGTAGGTATAATAGTTTTATTATAAGATTAAGGAATCTTAGATTGCTAAAGATTCTATTTAAAAATTATTTTTAATTTGCCAACATATGTGATTAACGATTACGTCATATTTTTATACGGAAATAGCATTCAAAGATAACTTGTTTTTCTCGAAAATAATCGATAATGCTATTGATTACAGGAAATGCAAATAGGTACTATTCCTATGTACATACTAATTTTTTTTTTTGCTTAATTTTTATTTAAAATCATATTTGTAGCAACGCTACAAACAACAAGTGTCTATACAAAAGTTTGTGATTGAAAATATAATTCAATTTGCTGTATTCTTATTTTTGTCATATTTTTTATACTATCAAATTATTATCAATTGTGTTAGGAATTATTTTATACAGTTTTCATTTATTTATTTAGCAGGTCAAGGCGAGTGTTTAATTATTTTCATATCAAATGATCAAAAGTTGAAATTAAAAAAAATTAAATCTATTTAATAGTAAATATGTATTTTTTAATGTTTTGTTTTTGTTATTTAATTCAAAATAGAATAACATTACTGATTTACTGTTTTAGATGTCACAGAACAATCCTTTGGTATCAAACCAATGGATTTTTCTATCAGTCAAGTCCATAGAGATTTTTGCACTTTTTAAAATTTGTTTCTTATACTTATAAAAACATACGTTACCTACGTATGTTTTTATAGATTTTTTTTATCATACCGACGTTGAAAAAATAAATGTCATGACATCAAAAGATAAAAAAAAATCATTACGATTGATATTTTTATACTAAAATATAAAACCAAAAAAATCTCTGGAAAGACGGATTACCTTATTATTATTATCTTTGTATGTTTTTGCAATTTAAAAGTTATTAAAAGATACTAAATAATCAAACTACAATTTAAAGAAAAGCAGAGTATGACCAAAATGTCAATGAAACAAGTAGCGAAAAACTAAAATAGCTATCAAAGCAATAAAAATTAAAACACCAAATCTATAATTCAAAGCAAGTGCACAATTAGAAAGCATAACACATTTGCCTATTGCCTATATTACAAGTAGGTACATATTATCAATGATATGTTTTACATTGAAAGGCGCATTCAACCAGGGTGGTCTCTACCTCTTGCGTTTATCGTCACAACTACTTGCTTGATCGCCAGTATTATTGGAATACATTAATACTGATGACACAACACGATGAAGAACATCTGTGTCCACAAGGCTTGATAATGCATACCAAGAAACCTTGAAAATAAGTAGGAAACCGAGAGCAAAAAAAGAAGTAAATAAAAACTTCTATACATTTCATCGATCTATCGCAATTCGCAACTGTTTCAAAACATATTAATAGATAAATAAATGAACTCGTTTTTTGTAAATAAGGAAAAGTGTGTTCAGAAGCCAATAGGTATATTTTTCGTATGGAAATAAGTTTGAGGTTAAATTTATACATAACTTGTTGTATTAATATAAATGTAAGACACCTGGACAATAAATTAACCAAAACAGATCACTAAATGAATATATTTATGAGTTTTATCTATTAAAGGTCATGACTTTAAGAAGATTTTTATTACGCAGTGTATAAAAAAGGCTTTTTATACAATTTTCGTAAAGAATAGTCTGTTTCATATTCCTAGTACTTAATAGTTTCTGATTAATTCCGATAAAGACGATGTCTAGAGCCAACATCCAGTAATCAGAGCGTGGAAACTGAGTACCATGTTTTTGCTACTAATGCTACAAATGAAAATGTATTCTATACCATTGGCATAAGATTTAAATTAGTTTTCTGTTTGCACATAATATGACTTAACGCTATCGTACACGCAAAAGGATGCTTAAAGATTAAAAAATAATAACAAAATTGCATTTGTTGACATATGTAGACCGTCATATAAACAAACGTTACTTTACTTACTTTTTATAAACAAAGTTTATATTAAGCAAAAAGACGTATATGTGGGTATATTTGATACTGATTGTGTTGCCGAGATTAGTAATAGTACAATAAAACATGTTAAGATAAGATTAAGAATTAAAAGCTTAGTAATACAAAATTTTTATCATCGTCGTTTTGTTTTCGAAGAAGTTGATTTGAATGAAAAACTTATCGTTTTTTATCGAAAGTGTAGTTTTGTTATCAACAATATGAGATAGTCCTATTTTTAAATTCTACGCAATACTAAAAATCATAATTTAAAATACTTTGTTATTTACTATATGTTATATACTTATCGTACTTCCTTAATATTATTCGTGTTTAATTAAATGTTATATGCAGCTGCAAATTTCCATACACAGACATAGGGAAATTACAAAAAACTCATGCGTCAGTGACTATTCAACTTATTTAGTAACCGCAATTACGTAATATTTAATTAACGCTTCACGTGGTTATCAATTAAATGAGGCGCTATTTAAATGTGGAACTTTGCTTATATTGTGAGTTTAAAATCTTATTGTCGACAATGTTCCGTTAGCTACCTGTCGCGTCCGTCGCTAAAGCGGGCTAGTTTCTGAGAAGGCGATAGTGTGCTGTATTTCAACGTTATCGCTTTGAATACACTATGATAAGTTCACTTGCTGAGCATGTGACTACTTCACCGTACTTCTTAGAAACAGTCGTGAAGTTAAAGCTAATGAGTTAACTCTTTATAATTAGTTAATATCGTTCGCTTCCCACACAAAAGATTTAATTTTAAAATAGGTTAATTGTGACGGATAGAAAATGGTTCTTTCCATGAAATAGGGATTATCTCTATTTCTATGAAATAGAGTTAACAATAATATAGGTAAGAAGTAAAACTATTATCTTACTAAAGTAAATGCGTAGAGTTAATACATCTTTCTATCTTTTACGTTATTCTCATCAAAGGACATTATTTTCGCTTTTACAGTTGAACTCACATAGCATAGAGTTGAACGAACTCTGCTATGGTTTTTCGAAATAAGTTTGTACCTTTGTATTCAGAGGCAGAAGTTTCTCTTATTAACGATTCAAGGGACGACACCTTAAAGGAAATATTGTTCGACGTCAAATAACTTATGTTACTTTATGAACAACAAAATTTTGTGTTATTAGTAATTGTAAATTATATTTATTAATGCCCCAATAAAATACTGATAACTACTAAAGGATTTTTTATAATCATAATATTAGACACTATGAGTGTCCTACCTATGAGCCTATGACCTACCTGGAATACAAAGAAATTAATCGAAAATCACTGTTTTTGATACAATATCTTGATGTTCTTAAGTAACTTTAATGGGATTGAAGTGTGGAGCAGATAAAAGAAGCGCAGGTCAAGAGTCATCTGTAACAGTGAGGTGTTACGCTAAAGCTACCGGCCTGATAGCGCCGCGTTGGGCGTCCGCCAAGGCAATTTGCATCGCTACCCATTTCGGAACATCGCCAAGTCTAGCCGAACAAAACCACAGAGAATTACCCTCCATTCCAATAATAATTAAAGCAAACATTTCACATGCGAGACACGCTGGCCGTTATGGAGCTTATAAAACATCGGCCCAACTTGCAATTAAGAAACGATGCGCACGTCTATTTGCCGACGCGGAAGAGATGCACCACTTGCAATGGTCCATCTCGCCGTGCTGCGAGCGGCGACGTAAGCCTCGTGAGCGGAGCCAAGTGCACGTCTATATTAATGCCTTATGCTATTTCTTATATTAATATTTCAGATACATTGACAAAAAAAATACAATATTAACTAACTATTATTAATAGACTGTTTAATAAAATCGATTTCTTGTCAGAGCTTTTTGTAATAATTGTACCCAATATAGACGAAAATAAGATTTGGTCGAATCTAACTTTTAGTCAAAACTTTTAAAAATCGATAGGTTAAAATAAATGTTATTTTATTCAATTGTTTTTCATATATAATTGCACGTTATGTCGGTAGAGTTTATTTACGAGGTGGCAAAAGCTTTGATGTAGCATTGGCTGTCGTCCACCAGCGAGACGAACGGCGTGGCATCGAGAGCCGACGTGAAACTACCTCTGTTACCAAACAAACGAGATTATTATAGGCCTACAAACACACTGCTTATTATGTCACAATAGATTTACCGACATCATTGAGATGATTTATATATACTGAACTAACATTTAGCAAAATTAAAACCGATGACAAAGATATTATGAACATGACTTACACACATATAACTTTAAATGACCAATTATTGTTTTATAGGTACATAAATATCTAAGGGTATCTTTGTAAAAAGTTTGGATCAAATTCTGTATTTAGTTAGGATTTTTGCTTTTAAATTTATCTACCTCAAAACTTAACGAGCCGCCGCGCCGTGACAAAACGACGAACCTATCTCAGTCGTACGGTAGTAAGTTTTACAAAAAATCAATTTGATTGTATAAATTATGGGCTTCAATATATAGACGGAAAAAAAGTTTAAAGGATATAATTATACTGTTTAATGTAGATACTTAGGCTGCAGAAGCGGAGAATTCCGCCCACGTTATACGATATGATCCTAGACTACGTAAGTGAGACGTAACCTAATAATGGCAACGGCGCCAGGCTTACGGCCATTACAGATTATACATATAATTATTTTGTATAAACACGGGTACCCACAATACGAAATTTCCGATTATTTTCAAATGCGATCCTGATAATTATATTACCAGTAATTATAATTGCTTAGTACGTAATTTGCGATATTTGCACAAAATGTTTCGCATGCTTTATCGATAACTAGTTTCCTTAATCATCTTAACTGTTCTTGTTACATGATAGTTACATAAAAAAATTAGAAAGGAATAATACGAGTGTAACGTATATTCATTGTCCTGTTTTCGTCGTGATTCATTTTGCTTAGTTAATCTGTTATCACTAAGTACTCTTTGACGTTAGATATAAGTAGATAAAATATACGATAAGATAGGATGACGACAATATGTTTTAAGATAGGAAATATGACAATTATAAAAAAGTTTATGTTTGACAGATACACAAAAACTTCGGGGCCTCCTCGGGGCCCCTCATTATTATTTATCGTACCTATTTATACTAATATGATAATGAGACACTGACCTAATGTAAATTTAATACCTAATAATCGTTATATTATAATTAACACGTAATAAAAATAAACTGTAGTAGTACCTATATTGTAGTGATTTTTTAGACTTTCCGCCACAATAACACAATGTTCTTAAGATACTTCTAAGGATAAAGCCCTTTATTATGACTAAATTTTAGCTATCTTTATGCATACGAAACTTTAAAAGATATTTGTTTTGTAATAAAACTTTTAAGCGCTTTAGGGAATAAAATCAATTACCAATAAATGCAACGGAATATTTAATTAACCCTTAACTGGTATCGTAGGGCCCAAATTAACCCAAACGCACATGTTTAGTGTTGTATTTTTTTTTTAATTATTATATTCTAGCTTACGCATGTTCGCATATTGGTATGTAATTCCAATACATCATATACTGCATTAGGTGTCACTCAAAATATAAAACGAACCACCTTGGGGTCCAAATGTGTCCACGATTATAAGTAGGTATGAAAATTCAAATATCGATATCAGTTAAGGAAAAAAAAAACTTACCCAATTATAAATTTCGCTCGTAGATTCATTTTAAATTTTGTCTTTATAAATAGGTATAAATATACTTTGCTACGGCTTTCACTTTTACTGGCATTCTACTTGTAATATGAAATGAGTGAAAACAATTAAATAGAAGTTAAACATTTATTAGAAAATGCAATTTATTTACGTAGTACAAATGGAGTACTTTGCGTAAGACAATTATTTTTTATCAACGCTCTATAGATGGCGCTGTATCAAATTTATAAACAGCTTTTATCAAATTGCGAAAATGGACGTTATTCAAGATATAGCGTAGCTGCAAATTATTATTTATAAATGGATAACGATCAAAACTACTATTATATCACTAATGTTTAGTTTATAATTAAATTTATATTGTTACTGATGGCAAAATGACAATTTTTAAACGAGACTAGTTTACAATTTATTAGACTGTGCGGATCTAGTGAACTTCATGAATATATATAATAAATAAATAAAAATATATATATTTTACTGTAAAAAATCCAGCCTTCAAGCTATCAAGATGAGAAAGTTTTATTACTTTTTTGTGTCCTTTACAATGCTTCTTAGTCAGTAAATTTTGAATGATATTACGTCATAATTTTGCGAATTAAGAAGCAGGATATATAAATTGGCTGATACGAGGAAAAAGAATCTATATAGGTAGATAGGTAGCCAGGTAGGTGTGTTTTAATTTCTAAATAAAAACACAATTGTATTTGCGATTTTACTTATCTACCTATAATAATATTGCTAAAGTATCTCTTTGTTAGATACTTTTTAAAATGGAAGCACCTAATTTATAGGCATAAATTAAACTTTGGAGAAAGAAATACACAATAATAAGGTAAAAGACGTTATTTAAGACAAGCAATAAGAGATTTTTCTCTTTAATAGGTACCAACTTAAATCAAAATTTATTAAGACTAAACTTTAACATGTACAGCTTAGTCTTCTTTATAAAAGTGAAATTTATCTGTAACTTTGCCTCATTAGCGTGATTATTTAACTCCAGTAGTAAAGGATAAATCGGTATACCTAAGGAAACCCCACTAATGCTCCACCTAAGTGGATGTCTAGTTTAGTTACTATTATACACATTATAAGTATAATAATGAGTACACAATCAGATATATGTAATAAGAGATCAATACTATTATTTATTTATATCATTAGAACGACATTAAAAACACAAAATACTAATATTTTAATACATGTTTATCATACGAACACAGCCGAAATCATTGAGTAAAATAAAATTTTGTTCGTAACCTTATAGCATTGCACTAAAGGTACAAACTACATGTATTCGTATGGAAAAGCTTGAGATTTGTAGACAAAGGCGACCACCTCAGTGATAGGAAAAGGCTCGGCGACAGACGGTAAACATCCAATTATACTATTAAAATATACCTATTGTACTGCTGAACTGTTCATATTTATTAGATAAGTAAAAACCAAAAACGTTCATTTGGTCACTATGATTCACAAGGTTCAAGGTAAGTTCGTAATTTTAATTATTGTCACCTGTGTAGCTGATTTATCAAATCCTATCCTATCCTTAATAAAGTAAGTGGCTAGGCCTCATCAAATAAGTCGTTCTACAGCTTAACGAACAAGAAACTACAAAATATGTAAATTAACTTACTTGAGATAATATATCTGTCCTTCGGGAGTGCGCGCCTGTTCCCAACCAGCTGGTAAAGGGCCGAGATCATCTGGGATATGTGTTCCGACATCGTAAGACCTTTGCTTAGCGTGTTGGTGTGGTAGCGGTGGCTGCTGGTTTTGCTGTCCCGCTGCGTATGTCTGTTGCAGACTCGCAGGTGAAGAGTGTGCTCGGGAGTGTGAAACGGGAGCAGCACCAGTAGCGGATGACGATCCAAATGCCGAATCCGCCGAGTTTTCTCGTGAGTGAGACACAGATGGCGATTTAGAACCGGTCGACGGCGGGTTAAAGAACGACTTTGGAAGCTGTCGCATACGCAGAGGCACCTGTAGCGGTCGTTTAGAGTCGGGCTTGAGCACTGTGTCGAATAATGACTGCAAGACGGAATCAGAATCCTGGTCTACGCGGAGGACCAGGTTCGATTTCTGTTCACCGTCCGAGTTGAGAGCCATGTTTGTGTCGGAACGAATAAATCTCGAAACCGACCTGGCCCACCGCTATGACACAACACTAGCACGCGACGGGTTGGCGCGACGCCACCCGACGTATTCGTAGTATAGCGCTCGTTGCGCGACTGACGCATGCCCCGCCCGCACCGCCCGGCTCTCTGCCTGCCCACGCGCACCCGCGCACCACCCGCTACACCCGCGCAGACCGGTCTTCGAGAACGATGCCCCTCAACCCGCTTAGCTCACCTACCTCACCTACCTAACAACTATCCTTCACTTGCATTTACACCGTCACTAAAGCTCAATAAAAAATCAACTTGTTGAAAAGTTTCATATTTACTTTCATACACCTGTATTCAGATAGAGTACCTACTGACATAAGTAGGTAACTATGTAGTTATAACTATAAAAATAATCTATCATAGATTTAATGTCCAACTTAATCTAATTGGTTAAATTAACCAATAGATCTCAGTAATAAATAATTAGGTAGATAACTAGGTATATCATTATAGCATAGGCGAAATGGCAAAAAATGAATTAAATACCTACTTACTTTTGCCCTTTATAGGGTTCCGTAGTCATTAACACTTATAGACTAAAGCTTCACCATTTCTGACTGTTAGTCTGTCTACCCGTAAGCGTAGCTTAGCAGAAAAATTATTATAATTTTTTTTATACATGTAACGGTAAGCTTTTGTTTATATTATTAGGTATTTCTGTTTTAACTTAGATATTATTGCGTACAATACAGGTGCAAAATTAAAATAAGTTTGATATTAGATACCTGGATACCTCCATAGGTAACAATTTTTGTTTTCTTGCTTCAGTATTACTAATAAATACCTATGAAATTAACCCTTAACTACATTCGATATTTTTACTTCCGTTATGTACTTCCTGGGGTATGTAGGCAAAATTTTGTTATTTTTTGTTGTGAATAATATTTAATAAAAAGGCATACATTTATGAGAAATTATTAATTAATCAAAATAAAAGACATATTTTTAAACAATTAGGGCATTTATAAAAAAAGGCTTTTAACGTCTTAAAAAACTAGGTTTTGAAAAAATCGACTTAAAGAATAACATTACGAATGTTTTCAGATTAATCTTACGTACGTATAGGTATTCAGCAGTATGTGCTGAGAACCATTCGTTTTTATAAAATGACGAAGGTCTGGACCTTAGACTATAAAATATATTATATTGTCAGTAAGGGCCAAGGATCATGATTCTATTGGAGATAAGCTAGATTTTTGTACTGCAGAAGTTTTGAAACCAGGCAAATAGTATTATGATGGATTTTCCCAAACAGTACCTACTGAGATAGTTTTATTTGATTATGATAACATTTTTTTCTTTAAGAATTTAAATTTTTTTACTGCCTTGAGTTTATTGGTAGCCTCCGTGTACATTTCTTCTTTGTGACCGTTATTTTCTATTTAACTGCAAGTTTATACAGTTCGGATAATTCGGGTAACTTGTCACAAAATTTGTTAACATCGTCAAAAGGATTTTCAATATCTCATGCATTATTTATTATGTAATACTATTATCCTGATATGAATTTTATTTAATGTCAGCATCATTTTGTCTGAAATGTAATAAAACAATATATATAATTTTAAAAAAAGTTACGTTAGTACCATCGAGGGGTAGATTTCAACCCCATTGATTCTTAAACTGCTATAATAATAAAATCATTTATTTCAGAATTAATCCATACATATATTGTTAGTAATACGCATTGTTTGTTGTTTGTACGTGTATCCTAAGTTATTAAATGCATTTTAATTAAATTATATTCATAAATTGTCATAATCGCTTGATAACCATAAACCTGTGCATCAGCAAACATAACCGACGCGCTGCAGCGTCCTAACATCCTAAATGCATTACTATATTGGACACGGAGTGCATTGACAGTTCTCCCTGAATAACTTGACCAGAGACTGCAAAATGTACCACCACCAGTGACTGGTGTAAAAGGTTTCGCAGAAGGCTCTAAAAAGCGTAACTTACCTCACAGGTACACCGTGCAAACCTCCTCACAAGCATATTAAATCGGACTGCCAATGCTCTCCGCTCCCTCTCTACATCTAGATCATCAGTCATATTGGCGGTTACACTATGGCCGAGGTACTTAAACTGCTGTACATGTTTTAAAATATTACCCGATAATCGAATTGGAGAATAATTAAAATAACCTTCTATATTTTTACCGAATACCAATATTTCACTTTTCTTTTCATTATATTTTAATTCATGTTCAGCAGCATATCTCTGCTAGCAGACATGTAGCAGATCATCTTTCTGAGCTATAATACTGGCCACTGCTTCACATGCTTTCTCACACTGAAATAGCTCTGCCAGGTCTGAGATTACACGAAAACAAAGCGGCAACGGTGCACTTAGGATGAAGTCATTCGCAGAAAAGTGTCGTCTAGGATAGAAATCTAGCTCAGTAATGTAGTTTTAGTTAAGGATTAAAAGATTATGTGTCCACAACAATGAATTTTTAACCGTCTTCAAAAATGAGGAGGTTCTTCATTTGATATTTTTTATGTAG
>DVVJ01000298.1:0-16383 GCA_018234505.1 Junonia neildi neildi
GAATAATTTAATATTTGGTTTTGAACTTGATTTATTATACTTATAGTGGTATAAATCCTTAAACAATATTTAAAGCCACATTTTTGAGAAATGTTGTACCTACTCCTTTACTCTATGTAGTAAGTGTATTGCGATGTTATTGTAAGTATGCAAATAGGTACCAATATGTACATTATAGGTAGGTAAATGGGACTTACTAAAGCTAAGATTGAAACTTTTTATACATGGAAACACGGATTACATTTAAAACAAAAAACGTTATAAATGGTTAAGAAAATATGCATCAGTAATGCGATATGTGCCAACATTATCGACTCGTAATAAAGTTGAATGAAGTGTTCGAATATGACTATGCTAAATGTTATCGGAGGGCTTTCGCAGTGCGAGGTCGAGCCCCCATAACATAGCAATAAGGTAACGGGAGAGGTGCGTGCTTCAGTCGCCACCCACCGGTGCGGTGAGCGAGGCGTGGTGCTGGTCGACGCCTGACAAGTCACCGTAGTGTCGGCGCGGGCGGTACGAAAACTGCCGGCTGACGGCTGACCGGCAGTCTGCGCCAAAACGTGTCGAGCGCCAAACGTTGGCGCCTTTCCGCCCAACTGAGCTCTGTGTCAAGTGCCGTGCCCTGTGCCCGCCTTTCGATGCTCTTCGCTCCGATCGCCTTCGAGGCGATGAAGTGTAAAGAGGAAAATTGCGAAGTCGGTGTGGTGCTGGAGCATAATTCTCTGATCGTTCTGTCTGTCGACAAGACCATTGTCTGCCTCTGTGGGAGAAACAAACACAACCCCTTCGAGCGCGGGTAATTCAAAGTTTCGATTACTTGTATTGCAACGCACGCATCAATTTACAATCTTTCGCTTTAAAGATAGGTACGTTGATATATTTGAAATTCAATTGGGTATTTTGTCTGCAATGAATATGTCACTATATGCAGAGAAACTCGTTTTCTGTCATACTGACTGCCATCAAGGTTGAAACCCACCTGGTCAAGGTAAATTCTTCGCAGTATACATATCGTTTGTGAATGTTCACATTGAACTAATAACAAATAGTTTAAGGTAATTTAGACAGTTAATTTTAATGCTTTGTTACCTTAGACGTGATTGGTTAATTTATCCAACATGCGATTCTGTTTAAAATCTAACAATACCGTAGCATGAATCAAACAGATACGAACAAAAAACTATACCTATTTACGGGTATAGCAGGAACTGATCGTTGACCGTAAGAAAGAACAAGGTCATGTCCATTCGTACAATGCCTTTTAAACTTAGGAAAAGTATATAAAAAGTATCTAAGAAATAGAAGAAGGAATAAATGTACCTATAGGTAACTTTTTCTTTTATTTATTCTCGACGATGGAGAATAAACTTAATTTGATTATAATGTGTCTTTAATTAAACGTAATGAACAATGAATATTATAATCATGGCTAACCTATACCTTATAATCTATGCGCATGTATCATTATTATTACATTATTGCTTCAAACCACAGAACAAAAACTACATCATATGGTAGAAATTATTTTATATCTAAAAATTATTTTATAGCCATAAATTAAACGTAGTAACTTTTGTTTTTAATTGTATATTCGAGTAATTTATTCAGTTCTATAACTGGAATGGATCCGACTTTAGATGAATGTATGTAATGTAATGGAATCTCTCTTGTCACTTTTAATTATAGTTAAATATGCGATTATTTCGTTTTTTGAGTACGTAAAAAAGTACTTTACAAAAAATAGAAAAGTCTTCTCTGAGTATAGGTCATACTTTTTTCTCTCATTTCTTTTGGAACACGCTTCTTGCACCTGCCATTTCTGTCTTATCCTGATCTGAAGGAAACGTCACAAGTCCACTACGCATCAGTAAACTTTAACAAAGGATCCAGCGGGAATTTAAAATGTGTTACCTGGATCTCGGGTGTATTGGATCAAATCTCCAAGCTGTTACTTATAAATAAGTAAAAAAAAGAAGAAAGAACCATTGTCATAAATGAGTACTGGTGTCCTATACAAATACATATACTTTCTACGTAGAACATGTATTGTATACTCACTGTAAATAGTGCTTCACATCTTTTGCATGAGTTTCTGTATTGTTGATGCAGCTCAAACATGCACATCAGGCAGCTATAGCATGCAAGCACGTTTGTACATGGATGTACAATGGTACACAGGTACAATATAGAGTTGATGACTTTCATCCAACATTTATATAACTGTTGAGCTATACATTCGTAAACACAAGTTGTCTAAACAAACGTTACTGTGAAGCACTTTGCATCGTCGAAGAAACGACGAAGGCTATAAGATAAAGATTTGCCAAGTTTAAATTATCACGTTCTGTATGGATCGCGAAAATGTTAAACGTAGACCATGGCACTCTTATTTTGCCGGTAATTGAATTTAATTAAGCGATTGTCCTTAGTCGAGTTGAGGTTCTACTAGTTTGATGCTTGTAAAGTAGGCGAGTACGATAACCTATCGTTTAGTTTCACGAACATCATGAATAAATTCACAATTATATTTGGTCGCTTAATAATATTAAACAATGTTATTACAATGTAATATACCGACTTCTTTATTTTTTTTATAAAAGAGCAAGAATTAATGGATTGTTAATTTCAGTTTTTGGTTTAATTAATTATAAGTACCTACCTACTAAATTAATGCAAAAATTAAATATAAGTATAAAAAACCCAATATGTAATTACCGTTTACGAATTACGTTACGAGGCGAGGTCGACAGTCGTGTGAAGGCAATTCCAGACAAAAACTGTTATTTTTAAAACGAAATGTTATCTACGTCCGCCGCGCACAATTTAGTTATTATAACAGTGGGGTTTTCTTGAATGTGACCTAATCACTTCAGCTATAAGGCAGTCTCTTGATTGTCCCATCAACCACATTAAAATGACATGAATTTCACGAGATAAATCTAGAGAATTATTATGTTCTATTAAATGCCCATTGATCGCAATCATCGGATCCATTACTCTGTTTAACAAGCTCTTCATACTCTTTAGATCATATTAAAAATATACCCCTATTAACTCTCATCATGGATTGACGTCAATAGTAACAATCATGTTATATCTATAAAGCTAAATACTCTATAGCATTTTATATACCATGGTAGGAACTTCCCAAACTTTTTCCAGACCAAAAGAAACTAATAAATTTTGATACAATGTAAAAATATATACTAACAAATATAAATAACATTACAAACATATGGTAAAAGAAGTTTCCCTATAATGATAATGACGACAAAATTGAAGTATGACATGTGGTATTTCACATCATGATAACAGTGGATTTGCTTTTAGTATCTACAAGTTAGAATGTAATAAATAGACATTTTGTTAACATTGACCTAAAATTATGAATAAAATTATGTTCCAATTGTAGTCAAACCACGATATCTACCTTCTGAACCATATCAGTTATCACTTTGCGTTTGTTTTTAAATGTTTTTATTTTAACCGAATTTATTCATTCAATCTTTATATAGCACTCGCACTCCTAACGTTGTATTACTTGTAATTTCTCATTAAAACTATCGCAAATTCTGGGATCAATGGGTAACGTAACTGACATTGACGATATCCTCTAGACGTTTCTCAAGGGTAACAGCTAATAATGGCTTACTACCTGTGTTTTTTATCCCACATTCGAGTCAAAGCCCGAAGGCTCACTTATGTTAGGAACGGACCAAGGGCAATGCACCTTCCCCGATCTCCCTTGCCCTGCAGCCCTACTTTGTCTTTTTAAGTTGAAGTTCTGTATACGGACCCTCTCTTTTATGTACGTAAATACATATTTGTTAGAAAGAGATGCAACGTTTGTAGTTATTGCGTTTTCTTTATCCATAGACCCAGCTGTGCGTTAAATGTATACGCGACTGTGCATTTGTATTTTATGGACTTTGAACTCGGTTGATGGTGAAATGTCGTATCCCTCAGATTTGTTACTATCTGTGAAATCAATACAGGCCTGTTGTTATCTGCTGCAATAACAAGTATGAGGGCGTGTTCGTTGTTTATTTTCTTAGCGTTGCCATGACTCCGATAACTATACTTTCTGGGCATTTCTGTTAGGCAAGACTTACTGTTATTATATTAAGGTTATTTTATTACAAATACTTTAAGCTAATTATTATATAAAATTCTCACCGCTACTTTGCGATGGAATTACTTATTTTAATCTATTTAGTAGGTATATTCTCACTGCTCACAAAATATTCAAATTTTCACTCACAGCCGTCATGACAAGTTTAATGGTCGTCAATCGCCATAATATAAAATTACGATTAATTTAATAGTGTGGCTTGAGCAAGCGGGACAAACCAACGGTTAGGCCATTGGATGCGTCATTACCATGACGATAATATGAGAACGACCGATGGTATCGCAACCGTTCGTAGTTTTTCACGGAAAACGGCCACATCGTCAAAACGGTCCCCCCTCCCGCCCCTCCCCGCCCTGGCGCCGCGTCACATGCGAGTATATAAAAGCCATGCGCGCCCCTCCACTTCAACTCAGACGCATGGAGTACTCCGTAGAGGTCGTTTGGCACGAGCGAGCGCTTTGCTAGGCACCTGCCGGCCAATCTTCACGATAACATTCTAGTCACCGCGCAGCAGAAGCTCGCGTAACGCGGTCTACCGCGCGTTCCTACGAGCAGTGATATGTGCAATAGCTCTACTTACAAAATAATTGTGATAATTTATTTAAATTAGTTATTAGTTACACGCGTCGATTAGACCGCAACACGGCTGTGAGTGAAATTGTGAATTGAATATGTTGTGACTGCCCGACTGGAACTTATTACCTGTGATCCAACCCAGTGTGTTTAGTTATTCTTGCGCCGAAGGACCTTTTGTTACCATGGTTGGGAATAACGGAACTATGATGGCGATTCGTATCGTCCACAGCAAGCTGCGCAAGCGCGAGGAGCACTCGGCTTCGGTGCACCCTGCCGAAGCTGTGCTCCAGACCGCGCCGCAACCGCCGCCCGAGCCTCTTGCCTTCCGTCAGCAGCCCTTGTGGCAGTTCCCACCGCCGCTGCCTCCGCCTTACGTCTATCCTCATGATCAGGTTAGTAATCTATAAGAACACTGAAAAACATCTTACATCCAAAAGAGCGACATTTGTCTCTAACATTACATTTACATATTTATGAGTAGACCCACAGACGCTAATAATAATTCAAAAGTTTTAAGTAGGACTAAACTAGCCACATCTGTTATTCTTGACCTAAATCTTACTACGGTACCAACATGCGTCAGATTTAGCACTTTCTAGTTCGTTGCAAACATAACAAACAAATACAACATAACACTGGAGTTTCGAAAAGTTATAATAGAAAGAAAACGTGACTGGTCCAACCTGCGTCCCCACCAAGTGAGAGAGAGTCGCTCGTTGCATGACGATCTAAGTGCAAAATAAATTTAAATGTCGGGACACGCTTACCGAGTAGAAAGCTGTGCAAGGCGAACATGTTGTAACCGTTCGACCTTCTTTCTTAAACGAACAAAGGAGGCTAATGCAAAGAGCTGTGCTCTTAAAATTACAGTCTCGTAAATGCTTTAACCTTAATATCACGGTCTAATTGCTGTTTCCCGAGTCCAGTAGTTTCTTTATTGCGATTTATTGACAAACATTTTCAGTACATATGACCACCCGTATAGTAAATATATCAGGAAGCATTAAATGCTAATATGACTTTGAATTCAAGGCTTGCCTCATATTAGTAACCTTAACGTTTAATTTGCAATTTGCTTCGTATGCAACTCCAGTTGGAAATAAATAAGGCAGACTAAGAGATAAAGTTAACTGTTGACAACATTTTAGCCGAACGTGATTTAATTTGGTTATATAAAACAGAAGCAACGTGTGATTTTTCTGGCGGGAACGTTCGGTAAAACGACAGTTACAAATGTTTCCGCGTACCTACTTGTTAATAATAATATTTAACGTTCGACGGGCCGACCTTCTTTAAACGTTTGGTTAGCAACGATTGCTTTAAATAACTTATAACAAACTTCAACTTACACAATGGTTTAACTCGGTACACATGCACTCGTGGGGTCGTTTAAGTAGAAAATATTTTAGGTCAAGATGGTTAAAAATAAAACAATCTCACAAAAGTGTTACGGGGATAATATCACCAGACTATTCAATATTACGTAAAGAGAAAACAATAAAATTGAAAAGAAATGTCTAGGTATCATTTGTCCACGTGAAATAAGTTACTTATCGTTCCTATTTCCTCTTTGCAGGACAACTTGATGCAGCCAATTGGTAACGAGCGGGCGAGTTTTCGCAGTTTACGCAAGAACCTCGGTGGTCGTTGGAAGCGACTCGTGAAAAAGAAGCCTGAACAAGAAGTATACACGATCCCACCTGAGCTCAAGCCTCAACTCAAGCAAATATACGTTTACTAGCCACTTCCCAAGGAAAAACGGAAGAATTACGGCACGGGAGCGGGACCTTCAATGCTGCTTTAATTTAGACTTCAACCAAGCGTTCTATGGTTGTAATTTATGAACTCATATCTTAGTAACTTCAAACCATATCTGTACTCGAACATAAGTTAAAAGCATCTTATCACGGGCTTCTGTCCACTATATCTTTAAACATATCTATTCGACCATTTTTTTTCTAAAACCAATTATAACCTTATTTCATTCGACACTTCATTGTGATTTTAAGCCTAGATGTATTAATAAGTATTAGAACATTGAAGTTTGAGTGTTGTTCTGTTATTTTGAAATATGAATGTTGGTTTATGAGTAATAGTCAAATGAATTAGTTTAATTTTTAATTTAAAGTTACGAATGAAATTAGGAAGATGCGGTCGCGCATACTAGTGACGAAAATCCAATAATTATGATAGAAGAAGCAGATGCCTTGTATGTAATTTTAATTAATTAGGGCATTTTGTAGGTCATTAACTTATTCTAGACATGGTCGTTTCTGTAGTTGAATATCGATCAAATAGTGTCATTAAATATATCCTATTCATACACGCGTATGCTAACTTAACAACTTGTGAAAGTGATTGAGGAACCCCATTGTGGAATGCAGTATTTTATATCAAGCATTTGAGTTGCGAGCGAGACTGAAATATTGTTCAAATTAATATATGTAACGTAACGTTAAAATTGTAATGGACACCGATTCACTTTGAAATTATTTCTCCACTGAGAATTATATATGACCTAGTTATAAAGTTACGTTACTTTGTGCATGCTTTGGTAGTATAATTTTCAGGTTTTCGCCCGGTCTTTTCCTACTGTGATATAAAGTTTAAATGAATGAATAAAAGTTATTGATAATGAAATGTTGAGTTTTAAATTCGCCTTGGCCTTGTCAATTATCAGTAGGATGGACCGTCGGTCGAGAATTGTGATAGCTCATATTGAGCCTGATATTCTGATGAATTAAGTTTGTAGCTAATAGGTACAATAAACTCAGCCATGGTAAATATATTTTTCGTTAAATCTATCTGTTGCAAAAGATACAATATTATATTAAATGTATTTTAACAGTGTGCGGTTACTTCTACAAACTGTAATCTATCATTGACATAAAGAAAAATAAATTCCATCATTATAATGTTGATTCATTTGTTTTCTTTTTTACTTATATTTTTACACACACATAGAATCAGAAAAATAAATTAAGTAAAAACATAAACACCAATACAAAATATACAATTCTGCCCATGGACGTAGCCAGGATTTGCTTTAGGAGTGGACAAAGAGGTGAATTTGGTTTCAGGGGTGGGCAAAATCAAGGTAGATAAAAGATCAATTTATTGAACAGTATTAATAACAACATACAAATTAGTTTTTAAACTCAATTTTACTGCTTTTTGCTAGGGCCAGCAGGACCTGTATAAAAATTTCGAAATAGATGAAAATATTTAAGGAATTTTAATATTTTCAATACTGCAAACTGACATCCAGGGGTGGGCAAACGCCCATCCCTGCCCCACCGTGGCTACGTCCATGATTCTATCTTATAGTGAAAAATTGACTGTGTTAGAAAATAGAAAGTATTGTGATAAAAAATCATTACTAAGTTAATTATTATTATGTAAGCGTCATCTAACGGAATACTGTGTAATTTTATACTGTCACAATAATTACAATAGTATACTGCCATCTAGCGGCATTCCTTAAAACCACTTAATCCGCTACATTCCTTGACAGTCTAAAATTGACAAAGCTTAAAAAAATCGTAATAGTTTACTTGATAAAAAACGAATATTTAAAGTTCAATAATGTTTCAATAATAACGAATATTTAAAGTTTAAATAATATAAATTAGTGTGACTTGTAAAAATTTTATAAATATCATAAACGTATAAAAGCGCCATCTAACGGAATCTTACATAACTTTGTAGTTCCAAAATAATATATGCCTGTGCTGCCACCTAACGGTAATTTTTGTAATCACTTGGTTTATAAACATTAAGCAAACGTTCAACTACCAATATGAAGGTACTACGTTTATTACTAGGTGGCGCTATTTACCGTAATTTTATATTTATTATACCAGGAATAGGAATACAAAAGTATGGCACACTACAACCCATTACACCTAAAAAATTAATTGGATTTTCTTTGCTCCCAAACTAAGTAGGTATAGGTAGTAGTAGGTATATTCAATTTATTTTTTGAAAAGGGTAGGTATCAGTGGCGTAACTATAGGGTGGCAAGTCGGCAAAATGCCACGGGCCCCCAGCCGGAAGGGGCCCCCAGCCCGAAGGGGCCCCCGGTCAGAGGAAAATATCCACTCCCAACATTTATCATAACACATACAACATACATGCTAAATTAAAAAAATGTTTTGTCTTTAATTTATTTGTTTACTTGCATGCATTAAGAATACATGAAAGTTTCAATGCATGTGTAAAAAAGTGTAAGTTAATATGTTTCAATAATTTTGCGAAACCACACAGGTCGAATACATAAAGAATCTCCTTTTTTAAACAAAGTAACATCAAATGTTAAAATTTTTGGCCACTCATTTTTGAAAATAACGTTGAAGTTTTTTGTGCATTGTAAAAAAATGAAAAATGTAAAAACATATTTGTGTTGTTTTGATTACTCAGGGGCCAAAATAGGTCTGAAATAACAATTTAAACCTGAATATGTTACTTATCTATTCAGAAGCTTAAAATATAAAGGGTATTTATATAACCGAAAATACGCCCTTTGTATCTTTAAATACGTATTTTCTTCAGCGCTACATTTTTTTGTGAGTCTTGGCCACTTCAACAATATTTTGCCACTCGCTCCGGTCCTTGGCTTTCCTTTTCCAGGTGATAAACTTTCCTAGTGCCCTTCTTTGGCCTCCCTGCTGATCTTTTTTGCTGCGGCTTCCATTTGATCATCACCTTGGGTATCCTATTTTCCTTCATCCTCTCAACGTATCTTGCCCACCTCAGACGCTGCGACTTGGTGAATCTAACTTTCGTTTCCTGGTTCATTAATATAAGAAGTTCGTGATTCATCCGGAGGCGATGACTGAATCCGCTATCATTTCTGTGGGGTCCGAACACTTTCTTAACATTTTTCTTTCGCTCACCAGTTTATTTAGCTGTTTAGTAGTTAGCGTTCATGTCTCACATCAATAAGTGACAACGGGGCGGACACTTGATTTGTATATGGGCATTTTCTATTATGTGCTAAGGAATTTCGAGTGGAGCAGTAGCATTTGGTGCCGGCCATGTTTTTTCTTTTCTTTTCTTTCAGTGACATTTTGTGATGGTCTTGGCTTACGTGGACTGGCTGGCAAGATATTGAGTTTTGTATGCGTTGACCATGTGACCATACGTAGCTGCCTTTGTTTTGAGGGTTTCGGTGTGCTTAATCATCCTGGCCTGGGATCGGCTGGATATGACAAAATCATCCGCCTAAACTGCTAACTTACTGGTGTAAAAGGCAATTAGTCCACTCATGCCCAGTTTCCTGATAGCCACTTCTTGAGTTGGATTGAATACCAACGTAGATAGGTCACTCCTCATCGCACCTCAAAGGGTTCGGAGACTTCGTTTTGAAAGGCCACTACGGATCTAGAGTGTGTCATTGTTGCTTATGGAACCTTTTCCTCATTCCATATTTGCATAATTTGGCTGTTTAAACGTACAAACCGGCATTTTTTTTCAATTCTTCCATGATTGTATCAAGCCCTGATGCTCTATTATTTTGCAGGTGTTTTATACTATCTTGTACCTCCTGCAGCGTAGGTGTAGGTAGTTCCTATTCAACATCATAGTAAATATTGCTTTCTTATACCATATGATCTATGTGTATAGCTTCTGTGTAGAAGCGCGTCAAAGTGTTGACGCCATCATTTTATAACTTCCGTCTTTTCCGTGATCATTACCTTCTTTATCGCGACACATGTTGGTTCTAGGCTGGTATCCTTTACACATAATGTTGATATGCTTGTAGAAGGGACGTGTGAGACCGCTGTTCCTCCATTCATCTGCCTCGTGAATCGGTCTTTCTTCATACTCCTTCTTAAGCTTCAGGAGTTTGCGTGTCTTGGTACGTTCCTCTTTATACCGCGTAGAGTTTTTATCTGTACTTTAATTTTTCTCTCTAGAGCATAATTTTTCTTATAAAACAAAAAACTTGATATATTTCTTATTTTATTTATTGATACATATTTGCTAACCAAATACTAATTGTTCTCAAAGATAGACAAGTTATTTTCCAAGATTTAAAAAAAAGTTTTTTTTTAATTAATTTTTTTGTGGAACTCTTTGCAGGATTATGAAAAAATAGTAAAACGGATATAACATTTAAACTATAAAAATTGGATTAGCACTTTTGGAGCAAAAATGGCAAATGGCTTGATTTGATCCTTACTTTCTAGGATACCTGTTTATTGAAGTTTTTTTTTTAAATATTGGATAAGATATTGTGGGATTTTGTAAGAATCCCTCTAACCTTATATTTCACCTTTTTATATTAAGGGGTGGGGGAGAGGGCACAGGGGCCCATCTGATAAATTTTGCCACGGGCCTCGAACGGTGTAGTTACGCTACTGGTAGGTATACCTGTTTATAGAAGGCACATAACCTACCTAATCGGTTTTTTTTCTATTTTTTTTTAAATATGAATGCGAAAATCGTTTGCAAAAATCCTTCCATATATTATTTTGTGTTGTTACATGATAATGCTCAGATACAGATTAAATTTTAATGATTTAGGTATGATAAATTTTAATGAGCAAACAGAAGATTTGCGTCCATTGAAAGAAGGAGTTCAAAGTAATCCCATAGTAATTCAGAGAGATCTCATAATACCCGCATGTCAAGTGACCACAGAAACCGCTGTCCTTTGAAAGATTTGTAGTCACTCCTCAGACAGATTTTAGACTATACATACATGTGTACCTTCATGTTCCAAATATAATATTTAATACCTCATGTTCAGTTGTAAGACAACTTTACCAGTAAATAATTATAATTAACTATTAGTGGGCAAAAGTAAAAGTAAGGGTCGTGTAAAAATGCACACCTAAATACCAACATCTAACACAATAATAGTAATAATATACATAGTAATAGTAATTTCGTAATAGAATAAGAGGCCTTTGATAAGATATTTACAAGACTCACTCTTACATAATACAATATTTCAAACAATCCACCATTTACGCAAAATAAGACACCTATGTATCACCGTATCATATTATACGTACCTAATTGACGATGATAAAGAGTCATAGGATATAGTTCTAATCTCCTAGCCGTCTTAATTATTTTAGCCAACTGCATAATTGTAATTTCAGCATCTCTTAAAGTACTAATATGCTCTCATTACTAGAATAAACTCGCACAGCATCGCAATGCATTCCAATTCACCATCGAATATGTGAATCAGCGGTCGGTCCCACGACGACATCGACGCCCTTCCATCATCAAAATTTACGATGTCCCTGGAGACGGTGCCGAGGATAGAGAGGGAGACAGTCTACTACGAGATTGACACGTTCTCAAGTAATGAAGCGAGTGTAATGAGGGAAGCCCTCAAACACAATGAAGCTTATTTGTGTAACAACAAAAGACCGCCACGTACCCGCCTCTCGGCTATCGTTTGTTGAAATTGTCTTTCATGTCTAGTTGGTAGCCTGAGCTTGTCTAGTTCTAGAGGATACTTAATTAATATTTTTTTTATAATTGTTTGTTATTAATCGTTTACTTTTTTACTAATTGACTATAAATTGCTTAAATCTTATGTTTTCTTTTTGTAGCGCAATAGACAATAAAGTCCTCTTTATTATAATATAAGTACATTTTAATTGTTCAAAACAATTTTGTGGACTTCAGCTAGATGGGCCCATCAGTGCATCTCCTCGTCAAATCTTTTAACTCTTAACTGTCGTGGGGTCAAAATGGACCCCAGCAAACACATTTTCTGTAATATTTTTTAAATCTTTAGACTTACACCTACGTCAATCCATGTAATATCTATTCATTTTCACACACGTTTGGCAACTTAAGCAGTACATATACTGATTAAGTTGCCAAACGTGCAGCTCGTAATTTTCCGCAAAGTGGAAAAACTAATTGGCTTGTGGTCAAAATGGACCCACGATACCAGGGTCCAGGAAGGTAAGTTTTTTTAACGATACCAGTTAAGCGTTAACTATCAAAATCAAGATCATAATAATTATACTTTATCAAGTATGTACTAGGTAGTATCATCATGAAATAAGATTTTTAAAAGTCCAAACCAAAAAATACAAAATTTAATCAATAATAAGATGCCACTAGCTTAGAGTCAGATTTTACAGTAACTTGTTATTTGACCTGGAAGTTTAATGGCTTTTCCAACTTGCCATAGAGATGATTAAAAGTTGGTGTTTCGAAAGATATCGCTTGTCATGCTTGTGCTTCTTGTGACTATTATAGAATGTGCATCTTAGGGTACTAAACGAACATCAATATACCTATACATTACTAATATATACAATACTAATTAAAATACCTATACATTTGTGATTTAATTATAAAAACATTATCATTATCTAAAGAGATACGGTTCTTCATTATCTATTAATTTCTTTTGCCATACTCTTTCTTTTCTGCAGAACGCAATTTCTTAAAATTGCATTTTTTTGTTGTTTTTTTTAATTTTTATACTTATTGCCCCTTTTTTTGAAATCATGTAAAATATCGAATTCAAATTAAAACTATAAAGTCGGATCTGTGTTCATATGAAGCTGTGAAAAAATAAAACTAAGTTCACGTAAAAACAAATTGGTCCGTTTATGCAATAACAACGAAAATCATTTTATGTAGATAAATAAGATAAGTGTAGATAAAACACATACTGGACATTTAATTTTAACCTGAAAAGCGGGACATCCCGCGAAAATCGGGACGTCTGGCAACGCTGGTTAGCGCTGTTTATTACTATAGTAAAAAATTAAGTATAAGTATTTATAACTATAAACATATATATTCAAAAACAATATAAAACAATATATTTTAATTGTAAATATTATAAAAATTATATTACGTTAATATTCCAACAAACTCATAAAACCTCACACAACTCAACCTCTTTGAAGAATACGAAAATATTAAAAAAGAAGGTTTAAAAATAGAACGCCAAACGTCAAAAGAAGAAAATACGCAATGTAAAAAAAAAAACGCATTGCTCAAAACGATTCCTTTCCCACGCTGTAAATCTCAAAGAAAATAAATAAAATATAAATAATACAAGATATTGAACTGCTACCTAAAACGTAAAAAGTGCTCTATCATTTAAATAAAAATGTAAGTGTTAAATATTATTGTGTGGTGTGATGACTGGTGGCCTGCCTAAGAACTAAAGGTATTGTGCGCTTTTAACCTTTTAATATTTAATGTGTTTATTTTTGTTTTATGTGTTCCCATAAGGGGATATCAAGTTTATACTGTAATAGTTTATAGAAAATACATTATGCATATTCTATAAAACAAAAGGGTTATGTTTACCATTGGTCAGACTAAACAAATATATAGGGTAATTTATTGGATCATCGAACGAAGTAATGGCCGTTTTATGGTTACTGTGACAAGTATAAACTTGGAATATATGAATATTGCACTAAATGTAGCGTTAAATTATAAAATATTATCCAATATTTTTGATAACATCATACTAGTGACGATAGTGGACATCAATCAATCTTAATTATATTAACGTGTATAGGGAAAACATTTATACTCGTATGGTTCAAAAGATAGTAATTTATATTCTCTTTTAATACTTTTAACTAAAAATTTTGTACAAAAATGCTTAAAATCGTATTTATTATTTCAATAAATTTTATTTTATACTGAAGCCTCAAGTTTTCTTTTTTTCGTTTTCAAAGAATAAAGCAAAACCTAATAATAGATAATAAGATTAATGAGTAAATAATCGAAGCTGAGACCACTAAAAAGCAAACCTACTTTATCGCTTTTTGGCGTAGGTATAGTTAAATGGTAAATAAAAATCGATCTGATGATCTTACTTGCCAAAAAAATGAAACCGAGATAGCCTAGTGTGAGAACACGTCGATCTAAACCGAAGGTTGCGGATTCAAACCCTGGCCAGCACCGTTGAATTTTCAAGTAAGTACTAAATTTGTATTTAAATTCATCTAGTTCTGGACGGTGAAAGAAGACATTGCGAGGAAAACAAAATGTGCCGGAAAAAATATATTTAATTGATAAAGTTAAAAAAAGAAATATAACCACCTACCCAGTAAAAATAAAATTAAAACATATTTCAGACACAAAAACTTTTAATAAGAATAATTTGGGATATCTACATTAAGAGTAATTTTTTCATTGTTATTTTAATTGATAACGCCGACGAAAATTGTTTGAGGACGAAATAATTTGGGAGTTATTACGCTGCTAAATTGAATTGGCCCATTATTCCTGCCACAACGTCGCGCGTGATCAACTCACACACACAAAAACTACTGGCAACATTTACTGGATACTTTTAACGGGATGTATGTTTATATTCATAGTAATATTAGGTCGATTGGTAGTCATTTCACATATGTATCTCATGCCGTCAAAAAGTTTATAAGTAGGTAAATTACCTTAATGTAAAAGTAAGGAAGCCATATTAGAACACGATATGGAAAGCACGTATGCAGCTAATGTAGGAATAAAACTTGGGAACTTTATAACTTTATTCTTAATCAATAGTTCTTTTCGAATCTCTTCATCAGTGCCTAAAATAAATAAGTTCCAAATCGAACGAGCTTTGCTCGAACTTTTGTCTCTTGTGACAGAATCTTCTAGAATTTTGAGCTCAATTTAAAGAGCAAAACCTTATCTAAATAAAAATATTATCGAGCCATTATGCCATATGTCCAGCCATTTGTGAGATATACGAAATAAATTAATTTACATACTTTAACATTTGACAAAAATAGGTCGTTAAATGTTATTTGGATACCTAGATTTAATATTGGATTAGAAATATCTGCGTTGAACTGTTGTCAGACTATTCTGGTCAGTAGTATTCAATGAGTAGCCACGTATCGGCTCGAACGAAACTCAACTGATATGCGACAGGAACTCTTTATGCGATTTGTACTTGATCAATACTCTAATACTCGTACTTGTATCAATCTTATTTTTAGCGATGCATCTGATCATTTTAATAAATGCAATAGCAGGCGCGGATCCAGAAATTTGTTCAGGGGGGGGGGCACTACTTACCCAAGAAAGGCGAAGCCAAAACGAGGGTTAATGTTTTGTCTACGTATAAAGGTATACATTTATGTATGTATGTATATAGGTTTGTATGTATTTATGTATGTGTGTACATTTTACATGTTTTTGTATATACGAGTATAAATGTTTTATTCGGTTTTATATTAATTCGATAAATATCCGTTTGCTTTGAGAAGAAAATTGGGTTATGTATTAGGGTGATTTGTTCCTACTATAACCTCTGCGATATCATATGCACGAAAATAGAGAGAGCAAAAGATCGCTTTCGCAAGTGCTTATGTTGTTTCTTCTATGCGTAGCTCCACTCATCGCTAGTAGACCTCGTCACAAGAATGCCTTAGTGCTAGTCAAGAAGGCATTCTTGAGACTTAGCCACGAGAAGTCCAGCTCTCTTCGTTCCGCACGCTGATGCGTACGAATATCAGAGGCCATCCCGGCTGCCACTGTCCTCAGGCCGTATAAAAAACGAAAGTGCTAGACCACCTCACGCACTCACAGTCATAGAACACATTCGATTAATTATGTCCCAGATGTTGATGGGTTATATCCCTACACGATACTAATAACTCCTCTCCGCTGCAGACTCAAGATCTTAGTTTTTAGTCAACCGATGAGAACAT
>DVVJ01000299.1:0-16378 GCA_018234505.1 Junonia neildi neildi
GCGGAAAATAAAATTGTCTACCAGCTCCGCACACAATGAATACACAGCTATTCCGAAATATCGCCGACCACCACTTAAACAAATTAAATAAATCTTAGAACGTAAATCTCGTTACTGTAATTCAGGTAATAGTTATTTTTGTAGCGTTTTTTTTTTCGTATAGTTTTTATTGTATTTTTTTTTTCAAGGAACTTTATGGTACGTTGTGGTTAACCCACAAAACGTAACGTAACGTAACACAGCCTGTTTTGAACCCGTGACCTTTGGTTAAGATCCACGTGTTCGCACCACTAGGCCATCTCTGCTCTAACCCACAAAATGTAAGATAATGTATTTAGGTAGTTACTTAAACTCGTGATTTTATTTACGGAAATAATGACGATATGATTGTAACCCATTTTTATTGTTATCCATTCTTTAGTATACCATTATGTCATACATACTAAACTAACCTAAATAATTAATATGCTGGTGTCATGAAAATATGATGCCATAATTACTTTTAAAACAATACCTACTTCCTGTATTCTTAATTTAATTAAAATATGAGCAATCGTTAGCAATATTTATTTGGAAATCAGTTGTCATAAAAATTTACTTATAAATAATATGTGTACAGGTAATCCTGTACACATATTATTTATAAGTAATATGTGTACAGGTAATCCTGTACACATATTATTTATAAGTCGGTAATATGAATCCGTAGAAACCAATATCAATTTTGAACTGATAGAGAAATAATATCCTCTCAACACGAAACTTCGACCAGGTATTTCAAACTTCAACTCATTCAATTCAAACTTATTTAGCCAACACGGAACAACACACCCTTTAAACCCTTAAATACAGACAAAATTAGACCATGTCGGCTAATTCATACCGTTAAAAATTGTTATTAAAAATTAAAAACTGCAGTTAAATAGCATCCTAGAACAAAAATGACGTAACTCAAAAAAACAAACAGGGGCAAAATTACAGGAATTTCGAATTAGGGTCTCATAAAGCACTCATAAGTTATTATAGATATATCAAATTCAAAAGTTACAAGAATTTTGAGTTAAGTCACTTTTGTATTAGGGTGCGATGTGCTTAATATCTAATTGTACACATTCGAGTTTCACTCACGGTCGGAAAATTGAACGTCTCGGCGTCTCTCCGCAATCTTTATCAAATAAAGCAGTTTACTAAACCGCTGCTAACTTCGTTCGCCACCCTTTATTATCTATTTATGAACAAATTTAAATAGGACACGGAATTGCCTCTGGAGACCGACGAGCCCCGTTCCGCTGGCTTTATTTTCAACATTTATTATGCAATATGAGATGGTTTAAAACTTTAATTCGAACTCTTAAGGTAATTAATCCTTGTTTATTATTAGGAAAAATTTGATAATTGAAAACGGTTTCGTTTCCTTGTATTTACTTAGACTTTTAATGTAGGTAATTTAATTTTATTTTTGTAGGCTTTTAAAATGCAATTGATTTTGTCACTAAAAGAAACTATCAGTTTTATTTAAAATATTGTCCTAAATCATTATTATTTTAGTAGAGGATTATGGAAATATGCATTGTTTTTAATTTTAATCAGCATGATGAAAATAACACAGATTTTTTTGTCTTTGTGCCTAAATTAATTCGGTATAACTTTATCACCTAATAAAGATGATTATATCATAATTGAAATGAAATTCCAAAGCTATTAAGTTTGTATATAAAAGAAAATTCTTAAGCTGAAGCAGGAAAAAAAATCTTGAAAATTAGTGACTCTTAGAGATCAGGGGACGGTGGCGCATTATATTTCGTGTTCATAATAATAATAGAGCTACATAGGGGAGGGTCTGGATTTATTCGGTTTTTATTACTTTTTTACGGGTCCCGCGGAACATATAGCCGCTAACATTATGTTACGACCTACAGCATATTATGTTGCAAGCGTAAAAAATCTACAAATTCCCTTTCATAACCAGTTAATACCAGTTTGAAATTACTTTTTAAGAGAGAAACTGTTCAAAGTTTTACTTTACACTCAGTTTTATTTTATTATTACTATGAAAGTCAGGCTGTAAACATTTTATCTTATAACAAACGAACATATCCTCACAATACAAAAGCATTAAGCGTAATCGGCTAAAAACTGTGAGAATATTTGTAAAATACATTCAATATTTTTAAACTGAAAACGATAATAGAAAATCCTTTTCAACTGAGAATCTATCGACATAAAAACAAAGAGACCGCAAGCATCAAGTCAACGATCCGTTGCGGGAGATGTGTAGAAATAAAAATAATAGAGCACATTTCGCGCCCAATGACCGAAACGAGTGTTTACATTTGATAAGATAGGGGGGAGGGTGAGGGCGTCCCAGATTCAGATATATTGTGAGATTTATCATGTTTCTTTTATAATGCGGAGGTTTTAAACTTATATGGGAAGAGGAATAAGTTGTGTTTAGTCGCATGCATTCGATTGTTGTGCTCGTTGAAACTTATAATAAAGTATGAAAAGGAAAAAAAAATGATTTTGATTAACTTGTCCACAAGTGCCTTAACCTTCTGGTGAGCATGCAAGAGTTACTAATAAATGGAATGATAAAATTCGAACGCAATAATTACAAACGTAACGTCGATATTAAATAAGGTGTAGGTATATTATAAAATATCTATTGTATTGTATGAGTACACGGTGTATTTTGATACAAAAAGCTTGTTAAAAAAGTTTTAGTTAAATTACTAGCAAACATATTATTTACGTTAACTGAATTTTCAAAATAATTTTCTAAATTCCACTATACTGCAGTCAAAAGCAAAATCAATTTTAGTGATAAGCAACACATTGATAATAATCAATAACTAACACACGTGTGTACTTAGTTAGATAAAGCACGCAATCACTTGACAACTTATACAATTTACTCATTCATTTTATTCATTTCGCGAATTTGAATATCCACCAGACGAAAACAGTCGTTTCTATACTGCTATATCAAAAAGATTCATATAAAAACAAGCTCCTTAAACCACGTTATTAATGCAGGGGCCGGCGACCGGCCAAAGGACACGCGCGGCAAAAAGACCTAAACCAAAATACAATTTAAAAGAGAATTCTTAAAGAGCGAAGACGCTGCGAAAAAAGATAATTTGGTCTCTCCGCCCGGGGCCCGTTTGTCTTTGCTATTGTGAACTTTTATTTCGCTCACTTTTATGAATTATTTTCATTTGTTTTTATCACCGACGAATTCAAACAGGGACTTCGGGTTTTCAACTGCAACCGGTGTTTCAACCGACAACCTTATTAAGGCCAGACTTTGCCGTTTGTTCTTTCAATAAATCATACATTTTAATTTTTGACTTGGAAAATTAATTATTATAAGAGGGAGGAGAATGTCAAATAGGAGTTATTTGACATTCTTGCAATGTGAGAACATTTACCAACGTAGAATTTAAGGTTACGCACGTAGGTGGTAAGAACTGTCGTAATTACACGAGTATTGTGTTTGTAGGATTAAATAAGGCTGAAATTAAATCACCGATATTCAAAATTTAAATTAAATCACTTTACAACGTTAAAGTAATCACGAGCGAGTTTATTCGCGTAAATTAATTCACACGTAGATACCGACTGTTTACCATTTTATAAGGACGGAGCAGCGCAGAATACTGAATACATGACAGTTCAAATTAGCTGTTTGTTTGCAACCGAACCGTCTTGTTAGGATGCCTTGTAATGTTAATAAGCAGTCTGACTTAAATTAGGGAACACTCATGTTATTAGTTCTCCCATTGACTCGACTAATTGCTCCTCACTGTTCTGTACTACCAAATAATTACGTGTCTTGTATTTGACTATTGATTTTAACATAATTTACTGCCACATGTGCCACCAGGAAACAGACACATTCGCTTCAAAATAGCGCAGACAAAACGAATCGCGGTTACAATTTATCGCCTAGTTAGACAGGGGTATAAGACGTGGAAAATAACGCGAAACGTACTGACAACTACAAACAGGAGCGAGAATAAAAGGAGCAGACGAAATAAGAAAAAGAATGATAGAACATTACTAAGTTTAAAAATTTACACGCATAGTGAGCGCTCGCCCGCCCGTGAAGAATTCCTGTTTCAACGGAGGAAGGAAATAACGTGGACAAACAGTAGGAAGCGTTGACGAAACGAATGAAAAAGAATGCTCTGTGAGCAGTCTCAAATCCAACAAACGTAAAAGAGATTACCCATGCTCCAACTGCTCTCAACTTGTATAAACAAAAAAGCTCAATTTGTCCGCTTTAAAACAAGGCGAAATTGCCATAGAATAGGCAAAGACGATGGAGGAATATTAAAAACGTTTTTAAAAAGACAACAAAGAGCGCGCACAAGTTATTTGAATTTATATTGTGACAAGTGACGCGATGGGAGGCGGGATTTGGTGCTTACTTTTTTATTTTATTTGTATCAATTATGTTTGATTGATAAGGTTCAATCATTTTTTTTGTAAGGATATTTTGGTGAACTTATTATGATACTTTGATGGGCTTTTTTGTAAATTTCATAATATTTATCTTACAAAATATAATATGAAAAAACATTGGCCAACTAATTAAATTAAGTTATTTTTATTCTTTAGAAAATACACTAAGTTCCTTTACGATTTTAATTATACTCAAGTAGTAGAATTAGTACCTAATTGCGTAGATTCCTTTAAAAAAAAGCACATTTTTTCTTCCATTAGTACCAGCAACATAATAAACGCAACGCAGAGCAATATAAAGGCCGTAAGTATTTTTGCGTTAACCCGCCCCTCGCTGATTACGCGCAAATTGTTATAAATTGAATTTTAAACCTAACCGCCAAACGCACCCGAGCCGGCTCGAATACAAGATGTACCGCGGAAACGGAAAGGGTTATTTGTTAACTGCAGGGTTGACTATGACGGTAATCGAAATTATAACAGCCTTTAAGACCTTATGGCCTATTAACTTGGTTACTTAAGGGTAAACCATTACGGTTAATTGATGATGATGATGGATGCTTTATACTGTTCACTACTTATTCAGTCAAATACTTCAAATATGATGAAACTTTGAAACAATGTATAGTTTTTAGTTGACATATTAACATACCTAACGAAAAAGTTATGAAACGTAAAGTTTTGACATAGATATTAAAAGCTCTTCTATTTTCGTTTAAGTTAGTTTATACAATTATTTTATTCACGCTCTTTCATTTATCCTAGAGTAAAAATACGAGGTTATTTAACGTTTGGCCCAATCCAAATATATTTAAGTTTTTAGTAGAGATATTGTCAACCCTAACGTTGGAGGCATAATGGGAGCGATGATTTCTTGGCTTAAGCGACCGTTTCATAACAGGCAACTTTCACCAACCCTCGTCAGTCAGCTTGCTCTATGAATTTTATTCGTATTTGTCTCATAATATTTATTAGCTAGTTGCCAAATGATATTTTACCACTGCGACGTCATATAATGAAAAAGTGTGTTTTATGAATACCTAAGCTTTTTTTCATTAAAACCAAAGAAATAATAAAACATATTCAGAGTTTTTTTAGGATAGCCACAGAATTACATAATAGTTCTTAAGGTAAATTATCTTCTGTTGTTTATAATCACTTTCTTATTGTATGTACTTTGTCTAAATATTATTGTACGTATAATAATATTATATATCAAAATAAAAGTCTAATAGAATTACATACTATGTTGTCTTGTTTAATCTAGCTTAGCCAGGGACAGGGTTAGCCGGACACTGCGGCGTAAATTAGTATAGCACACTCCACCACGACCATTGCATTACTGCGGCGAACCAGCCTTTATTGCTCAATTTGACTTTATTTAACGCAATTCGCCGGGTAAGGGGGAAGGGGGGACCGCCCACTGTCTCGGCAGCTGACGGCGAATAGACGAGGTCCCACTTCAATCCACTTAGCAGTACCCAGTAGGTCGCAATCTACCCACTAACACTAGCGCTTTGAGCGACTCCCATGCGACACACCATAATGGTTATCCTCGGGTCTCATCACTTTATCGATGACGAAACACTTCAAGTATATCCACTGACCATTTTGAGATGTGAAATTACGTAATGTAAGGAACCGTGTAGGAACTCGCTTCTTGTTTCCTATTACACGACTTATGCACCTGAATCCAACTCCGTAACCAACTTCGGGCTGTTTAAATTTAATTAGACGTCGCTGTCTTACACGCTCCGTCGTTTATTTTGGTTAATTCGTGAACAAGTTTACACTATAAAGTAATCTTCTTAACCGTCGTGTTTATTATCAGGGAAATATACGCGTTTGTTTTAGGCTATTGAGGGTTCTTTGAGGGGAATTCGAGTGTCATTTTCACGCTGGCACTCTGCCGCCGCCGAGCATAATTGAATAACGAAATTGTTACGAATTTCGGTACATGGCTTTTTAATTTGATACGTTTTAAAGGCATTTCGCTTTGAGGACCGAATATTAAATCTGATGTAAATCAGCTAGCAATCGAAAAATAAATCATAAAGTCGCTATATAAAAGCGACATGAATTTCATGATCTGTTATGTAATTCATGAGTTCAAAAAATGACTCCCTAATTTAAAGGCGCCGCATACTAAAACCGAATTTCCATTAACCGGCTCTGTTTACAGCGAATTTCTTTTTCATCAAACAAGATTTATTCCCTCTCAAAAATATGTAAAGTTGGGTGTGCGAGACACCTCGGATGGAGCTGGAAGGGGCTGAAATTAAAATCATATCTCCGTAGTCGAGTCACGCGAAACATTAACTTTACCCCGCAATAAACCGCGCCCTTAAGAGCTTCATTGAGAATTAAAATTTGCCGCCTGATCTCCTCGGTGACGTTTTCTGATGGATTACGAACTTAGATATTTCGTTGTTTAATTCCGACCCGAAATTACTCTCCCGTGACGTTTCGGTGACGTAAAAACGATCATATTAAATCTGTAATGACGTTAATTAAAATAAACAAATGTTTCGAATTCGCTCGCCTGTCTGACGATATTAAATTTATTTTCTGTTGTTGCGTTAATTAAAAATATAATTTTATTGTTTTGACAGTATTAGAAAATTTTGCGTAAAGTTAAATAATAAAATTTTCATGTCATATTAGAATTAATTCAATATGTAATACTTAGTACTTTAAACAAAGTTTTTTTATTTAATATATTGTAAAGAGAAAATTTAAGTCCTTACTTAGTTTTCTCATAAAGGTATCAAAGAATTTTGTTATATTTTTCTTAGAAATTGCAATATTTAGCATAAATATTTAGTGCATGATAAAACTTTATCACAAGTTAAAAATAATGAATACTTATTGCAAAGCATTACAGAGCGGTAATATATAGATACAGGCTTATGTTTGTAACGATGCTATCATGTTATTTTGTTTAAATAATAAAATATACTACATATGTAATAATATAATATATAACTTTGCAAAATACTACAAAACCACGATTTAAAGTTTTCATAGCTACATTTAATCATATCACAACTCAAAAATAGTTAATTAATAAACGCATGAAACCCGTCGTCTTAATGCAAACCTGAACACGTATTGCCTGTTTTTTTATAAGAGAAAATTGAGACGGTTTATAAAATCATTCGTTGTTGGGCTCGTCTGCTTAGTATTCAGCTGGGATCTGACGAGGCGGACATATTTTAAATTTATTACACCGCGGCCGTTGCGACGCGAACTTGCACATCTTGTGTGACATCACACATCAACTTGTGTGAGCCGCACATCCTCTAATAACGATATTACGCCTTTTATTATACTTTATACGCGTAACGGGGCGATTCTGACAAGATTGGTTTTATGTAATTGATCGTTTATACCTTTTAAACTTTTATTATAGTATTACAAGGCGAAATTGCATTTAGTATTATTTCTATTATCTATGTAAGAACGATGTCAAATATTGTATTACTTACAAAAAAAAAACATAACCAATAAAAATCCGGACAATCTGTAACTTAATCTAATATAAGAAAAGTTGCATTGTCACCGAAGATGTCTTCCTTAATGAATGTTGATGGAATCAATTTCGCTATAATGAAGTGAGTAAACATTGACCCCCGATAATATCGGGATATCGATGGTCGTGTTGGCACAAGAAATTTGCCGAGCAATATCGAGGGAATCCCTTGGAGGGTATCGCCAATTTAAGGGCAAATCGGGGAAGATAATTATGTTTGAAGTTAGTTATTGAGGAGAGTCAACACGCGTCGAGATTAGCCTGTCCGGCGATGGGCATACATAATTATAACAACGATACGAGAAATATTAAATAATATAAAATTAATTATCCCGAAATGTACATAATGATCAACGTCCTCTTTTATTAAAAACTGTTTTTTCAGATTAATTCAATTCATGATTAAACGTTCAGTTTTAATGAAAAAAATGTTAGCCCTCATTCATTCGAATTAAGCCTGTAATTAAAATTACTTTCTGATAAGCAAATAATTTGAATACTATCTTAATAATAATCATCCCTCCCTGGCAATTTATCGGCATTAATAAGAAGAATACTTTTACTTTTAAAGTTTCTTGTTTTGGAAAATCGTTGTTTCAGTTTTGCACAACTTTTTCGGAATCCCAAGATATCTGTACTAATTCGTCTTAGTCGAGATTTCGGAAGTGAAAATTAAGTTAATCATTAAATCGTCGTCAACCAATTACAGTCCACTGCTGGTCATAGGGCTCCCCAAGTATGCGCCAAACATCCTGGTCCTCGGCAACCGTCATCCAGCTTGCTCTGGTAAGCTTGCGTATGTCGTCAGTCCAGCGGACCGCAGGAAAAATTTATTAAACATCTCAAAAATATTTTCAATTTTAACGTAGACAATGGTGTACGTTAGCAGCGCATTTTTTTCAAAAGAAAGTTTATTTAACTTATCCGCATTCTTGTTACAACAAACGGTCTATCTAAGCAGATATATAAAACGGCTAATTCTTTTACATTTTTAAGTTTAGATGGTTACTTTAACTTTCACACTAATAAGTAAATTCAATCAAGTCTAAAACTGATACATGTTATTTTGAACGCGATATCGTTCGGTAGACCGAAGCCGTAGTTAAGCGTCATAGGTAATTGCCTCCTCCCTCGGGCGCGTGTTCTTAGAAAATCAACACTAGTTTAATTAACGATTCATTTATGGTCTGGGAATTATTTCGGTTCAACCTTTGATGTGTCAATGATACGTGTTTCGACACATGTATAATTTAAATCGAATTCGGGTTGATTAATGACGCGCCTCCGTCAGATTAGATGTAAATACATTTCATTGGATTTTATTTTACTGCTGAATGAAATAATTTTGAAGAGATTTTTTTGTACTCGTAATTAAAATTTTAAATAGCATTTGAGAATTATTTTTAGACAATTATTAATTGAAGGTAGAATACATGGCGAGACCATGTATTCTACGTTTAATTGAATAAGGCTACTTACACTTTCAACCAAAAAGGATTACAGCACAGCAATACCAAAAATTAAACACCTATAAAGTAGGTGCACAAAGTTATTGAATATGAAATAAAAATGAATTCAACAGTCAGTCCTCCATATTTTGTAAAACAATCGCCACCCGAACTCCACATTTATGCTGTCTTATTTTAAGATCCTACAATATCCTTACAGTCATCCCCCAGCCATTAAAGATGCTATTTCTTAACTTATCGACTGTACAAAGACGTCTGCCAAGAAATGAACTGCCAGCAAAAATGCATAATGTTCGTTCCACCAAAGGGCTGGGGCGCAGGTGGCGTCTGGCTCGTGACAGCTAATTAAAATGCTAATGAGAGGAGCGACCGCTTAAACTGTCCTATCTGTACATAAAATAGAAACTAAAATTCATAAGCTGACTCGGCCGCGGTTCGAAATTTGATGATGTCACAATGAACTGCGGAAAGCCTGCGGGCAATTAAAGATGTAATGTAAGTGAAAGTCAGCGGTAGGTTGAATTTAAAATTTGTGTTAATTTTTTTACTATTTAATTCTAGAATATTGATTACAGGGATATCGTTTTGTATTATCGCAATAGCGAGTACCTACTGCTTAACTAATTAACGGATGTGAGCTAAAATTTTAAAATTAGGACCGGTCAATGTATTGCTGACAACTGTTTCAATTGAGACGATCTTCTTCTTCCTAGCATTTTTCCCGGACTTAGCCAGGGTCTGCTTTATTCTAGCCTAAGTTTTGAATTGAGACTAGAGAGAACTGTTTCAATTGAGACGATATTTATCATATTTAAAGTCGGTTACAAATTACAATCTAGTGTAATCAATTTTTAACTGTTTTTAGCCACAAAAAAATAGAAGAAAAACCCTATAATATTAATAGAGTCAGGAAAAAAATGCGAAGCCAGCGCGATACCTACAGGACGGTAATTAAAATGCTAAAATACCCTAAGATGTTTCAACTTGCAGTTACTAAGATTCTGTTCACAAGGTCTTAAATACGAATAATATTACTAAAGCTTAACGTAATTTTATTGCCGTTTGTAACACTTATTTAAAAGTTAAATTTTCTCTTGCACATTTCCTTAAAACAAAATGCTGTTACAAGTTGATCATTGAATGAGTTGTCAATAGCCGTCTAATTATTTCAATGTTTGTTGATTATTAGAAATAGACAGATGGAACTTAAAAATATAGGTATATTATTAAAACACATATTCTATAAAAAATATACCTATCTCGGAAAAATACCTCAACGTTAAAAAAACTCTATAAATATGTAAAATCTTAATAACTTCCTTTAGCTATTTATATTTCCAAGACTGACAAAAACGTATAATAAAATATGAAAGTTTCCATTAGTTCCACCTTATCCGGGCTCCTTTGTTCCATGTCGAGATTGGCAGTTCGATTATCCGCAGTCTTGTAAAGAGATATATAAAAATTAGTCTGTTATGTCGTAGACTACTTAAGCGCCCCGCGGGGAACGACGTGGCTTAGGAAAATTAAAATGTCTGAAATGCGAGACTACTTCGCGCCCGAGAAAAATGATCACTGCTCGGTATCGCCGAAATTAAATTATAACAGCGTATCCTTTAATGAAAATCTATACGTATTATGCGATAATGAAGATATTTTTGCCTGTGCATTATTTTTTATTCAATGATTAATCATGTGCGATTTTAGTCTTAAAATATACGAGTACATTATTTGTCTTTCTACACTTCTGTTTGTGGCGGAAAATTCATGGATGAGTTTGATGAATCTGTGTAATACTCTCTTCAACGAGCTATCACACATTAAAGGATTTATTTATCGAGTGGAAAATTATGTCGAATCACAAAAGCTTATTTTACATTACAATTAGTTTACAGCAACAATCTAAAAATCACATGTGATGAAAAAATATAATACAAATTGCCGCGGTCAAACCGTCGCATTTCGCTTTATTATTTTTAAGTCGTTGGAGTGCTCCCTCGTTCGAAAGTTTCACCTTACCCTCGGCTGCGGGATGAAAGTTAATTTCTTTTGGTGTATTTTAAAATTAATTTTGCTTTGTGCGACCGCACGCCTCAGGAAGAATTGTGAGCGGCCGAACGACGTAGCTTTTACTTATTACAGCGCGTAAAAATAGCGAGAACTCTTTGAACATTTTAATGCTCTCCAACAATTACTGGATGAACTTGCAATTTAAAACAATGTATTGTTCGTACACTTTTTTTTTTAGAAATATGGAGGGAGCAATATGAAATGAATGTAACGTTATTTTAAAAAGCCATACGAAACACGCTGTTACATAGAAATCTGAAATAAAACTAAGCTTTGTACAATTTTTATTATTGATGGAGCGTGCGAATATTGCCGTGACAATACAATGCATTACGCGGTGTTCGGGTATTGTTTCCAGCGAAAAATCCATGACTATTTTTAGCATATAAAATTGTATTCTATTTAATTTTGTTTTGTATTGATTTTGGTTTGTTTTACATGTATGTCTCGCCCAAATATTCACGTTTACGAGATTATTATTACAGTTTATTTTCGAAGTTTTATTATGTACTCGTATGTGTACAAATATCAGATACTCTTTTGCAAACAAAAAAAAAATTGCGTTAAAATTCGTTCAGTTATGTAATTGTCCTATTTGTATTAAATTCAAAAGACTATTTCAATATTATTTGCCCACATCTTTACCTGAAACAAGAAAAATAATTTTGTAACAACAATCGTAATTCCTCCAGCGTAACTTATTACTCCAGTAAATATTCTTTATTAATAACAACAGGCAACATAAAGGAAATTTTATAAATGATAAAAAGTGTATCAAAGAGGCTGCGGTCCGCGTAGTTTCCAACAGGTGGCCGCTTAGCCAGACTGTTTACCATCTAATTGTAGTTCATATTTATGGGACTTTTTGTTCTGTGCAACGTTGCACTCAGCATTAAATCTTTTTACTCTGACCTCTTCTTTGCTGTTTAATTTTACTCGCAGCGTTTCATTTGCACTGTTTCAAAGTTTTATGTTTCGTTTTATGTGACTATTTTTTTTTTGTTTATAATTAATAGTTGGGAATGTTTGTTTTGTCTCTCGGCAGTATAAACTTGCCGTTTAACCGATTTAAACTTTAGTGTTTAAGATTTTGTACAATATTAAATTAAATTAAGTTTTTAGTTTCTTCAAACTGACGTTTTGTAAAATGATTTTAGAAGAAATTTATTTCAGATAACGAAAATATTTCCGTCGAATCTTTCAAGAAATAAAATGTGTCTACCAAAAAATATTAAATTCCATAAAAGAATAATTCTTTCATGAATAAATAAATACTCACTTAAGCAAGAAAATAGTGTTATAACAGTATCCTAATCTGTGCAGGTTCAAAGCGGGCGACATCAAAGGGGATCAAAGGCGAGATAGCGGAGGTCGGAGCATCGCGCGATACGGATTGTCGTCCCACGGCGAGGTGGCGAGCCTTCTTAGATTGTTTGAAATGTATCCTTTTCACTGCTAGATTTGGAGATTACGCCTTTAAAAATCGTCTATTACTTATCGAAGAATTTTGGACTTGTGTCCTTTTATAGAACTCTTAGAAAAGAAAAGAGTGGAAATCTTTTTTTGGGGTTTATTGAAACCGTTTTATCATTTTAAAAAACGAAATCTGTAATAGTCTAAATTTGTAATGATAAAGAGGATCTTAATTTTTTTCAATTCCGTTCCATTAAAGTTCAAAAATAGTACAAAAACAAGTTTTTATACCCACTAGTTTCCAAGTAAAACGAAATAATCCAGGTGAAATCCAGTAAACCGTCGGATAAATGAAACGTGCCAAACATCGGCAAAGCCCACTACAACACGACGGACTCACGGTTAATCTCGACAATCAGCGTGTGTCTGTTTCGTTCACAGTTAAATCCGGTGCAGTCCGGCCCGGATGTCCGGACGACCGGATTACCGGCCTATCCGGATGTGCCGATGAGAGTGATCGTGCCGCGGCAAACAGCGCCGCGATTAGTTCCGCTGCCCTTCTTGTGCCGGATTCGCCGGGATCTGACACGGATAAATGATAATAGATAATGTGTCCTAATTTCCTTTAAGAATTTCGTTGATTGTGTTATATGTGTGGATTTTGTATTTGTATTTTTTTATTAGTTATTGTATCTAGTTTAAAAAGTTAAAGACTAGACTTAAAATTGTTTTCCATATTTTCTGTTTGTATCTAATTTTTTTTATAAATGAGGCTGCGAGAACAACAACAAAGTTTAAATTTTGTAATATACAAAATTAAAAAATTTCAAAAAGTTGCAATACAATAATAGTATCTTAATTCCATAATAGAAATTATTAGATGTTTTGCGCGCTAAGACAATGTAATTATTGGAGATATAATAAACACCAAGACCCGATTTTCTTAATAATATTGGTTACGTTGTTGTTGTACTCAAGTTCTCATAATTATATCGTCGTATAAAAAAAATGTAAAAAGTATAACATTGTTTCTACGGCTCTACGCTTATTTAAAAAGAAAGAAGACAATTGAAAAAGAAGATGAAACAAGAAAAACGAAACATTCTCTTACTTGGAGGTCACGCGTATTCTTGGGGAATTAACACACATTACGAGATGTTATTGCTTGAGAATACACGTAGCTGACAAGGAGAATCTCAACGGGAGAAGAAAGAAGTTCTTCTGAAGCATCAAAAGTTTTTCAATGTTTATTGTATGTCTTATTGTATTTGCGTGGTTTGCGAGAACATGGACTGAATTAAAAACTATTGATTTAAGAAAATCTATTTTTCAAATTATCAAAATTGAGATCAAAATCAAATGTGACCGAATTCTAATCATATTCTCGCAAAACCTTCTAGCATAAAAAATAATATTTGTTTGATTGTGCATAGCTTATGCGATTCCATTTTGTTGATAAAATTTTGCGAAACCCTGGGATCATATGGAGTCAAATAATGGCAAATGACATTTGTACATCTCTTTGATTATTAATCCTTACTTTCTGGGACAAGGTATAGTCAGTCAGTGAAGTCAGTATCTCTTAAATCTTCATAACGCAAAATACATATCAACTCATATTATAAACAGGAACATTTCTAAATCGATTGCTTTTTCCTTTTTCCTTTTTACACTTATATCAATGAAATTGATATATGATAAAAGTTGGTCGTATTATAACTTTGAGTAGGTACTAATTCGAGTTAATTTTGGTGATAAGTCTGTTTTACAATCTTCAAGTCCCAAGTAAATAGTTCGTCAAGTAACCACCTAATAACAATTTAAGAGATATGTAATATAAAATAGTATTTGGAGGTTGTGAAACAGTACTTTATGATAATTTCTGATTTTTTGTATAACCATACCGCCATGTTTTGTACCCAAAAGAAAATAAAGGCTTTACCAGTATTTTTACGACATGCTGTAATACAGTTCTCGTTTCGGCAATAAGTGAATCATGTTTTCAGTAATAACGTCAGGCATTGTTTCTGAAATGAATATTATAATATGTAAGGGATTTATGAACATAAAATAGCATGTTTCGTGCGCAGATTGTTATAAACCGATTTTCTCTTTAAATAAAATGTATATTGGACATACCTACTGCTTGTTTTACTTTATACCTACCTACTCTTTATATGATGATAGTGAAAATTCGAGTAATATTAATAATAATAATATTAAACACAAAATTAGACCAGTGGCAGAGTATTCAAATCCAATCTTAATTTTAAATGGGAAAGTTAACCGATTGTCACGTAATTTTGCACATATAAAGTAAAAAGGCCAGATGAATTACTACGACATTTTCAATTCGAAAAAAATTTGCCGATACCGAGGGAACAGCATTTTCATACCCAGAGCGCTAAATGATATTAAGGCGGGTGTAGCTGCGAGCACAAGCTAGTATAAATTATGAAATAAATAACTTAACGAGTACATGCAACATAATGCTGAAAATGAGAAATGTAGGGAGTTTATTACCAAGTGCATCCACTGCAGAGATATAGATAAGTTTATCAATATCTTCAGATTGATGTAAGTTTACTTACGATGTTCAACGATAGACTGGATTTGTACCTAATCATTTGGCACAATGTAACAATGTATTAATCAAGAGTATGCAATTTCACACAATTTAACTGCTTAGTAAAATGTATTTCTTTCATCTATAAGCATATAGGTAAATAAATAAATTATTCGATCATCAGTTAGGTAACATGGTAAGTACTTGTACCAAAGTTGTTTAAAAGAATCCGATTTCCTCAGGATGCATTTAAAATAAGTAAATGAAATATAAGATGTTTATAATTTAAAAATACCGTGAAATATCGAACTTCGAAGAAGCAATAATTAACTGAGCTAAATACCTTGAACAATAAAAGATTTCTAATATTATATCTTAATCTTGAATATTTCAAAATAAATAATTGAATAAAAGAAGACTTTCAATAAAAGTTATGAAAAATTATACCTACCAACCTAGGATTTTACAACTCTGTTTTTTTTTATGAATGGTAAACCCGACGTCATACTAACAGCCTTTAAATGTCCCACTATTGGACAAAAGTCTCTTCTTCTATTAAGCTTAATTTACCACGCTGCATCACTGCGGGTTGGTGCGTGTGTCATAATATCTTCTGGCACATGCAGGTTTTTTCATCATATTTTTTATATCGAGCATCACTCGGTGGTGAAGGAAAAAATAAAACACAAAATTTTAAAATTCAGTTTAGATCCACGTGCTCTAACCACTAGTCCAGCTCGGCTCGTAACATAAGTACTTTTTAACCCCCGACCAAAAAAGAGGTGTGTTATAAGTTTGACCGCTATGTTTGTCTGTGTGTCTGTCTGTGGCACCGTAGCACCTAAACGGGTGAACCGATTT
>DVVJ01000300.1:0-16371 GCA_018234505.1 Junonia neildi neildi
AATCTCAAATGTGATAAGCTTCTACCATTGATTCTAAGCCCAAGTTTATTCCACTTTAAGCTCCTGAAGATTGTCTCTAGTACTGCTATAAACAGTTTTGGAGAGAGTGGACTTGTATACTTTAATACATCTTTATAAAAATTCTTATTACTATGATTTTGTAAGTAAACCCGAGATGACTGCGGCTATGGCCAAAAACATTGGTATAAATAAAACAATTATGAAGTCGCTAAAAAATGATTTTATTTGTAAATTTATATATACAAGTAATATATTAAATAATTTATAATATTATTAAATACGATTTTTTTAGTTTTTTTTTCTTACGTCATATATCTACCCAATAGCGTAGCTGGGGAGGGGGAGGGGAGTGCTGGCGGTCAGCCCCGGGCCGCTGATATGGCCGCTTATGGAAAAGGCAAATTTGTTTGTCTGTCTATAAAAGCGTAAATCTTAGGGTACGAAAAACTGATTTGCAACTTCGCTATTTTTTTTTCAAAACTTGCTAGATTCCTAAAAAACAAAAAGGGCTAGGGTTGCAACTTGAGCTGAATTCCTAAAAAAGGTGATTAAGGGGTGCAAAAACTATATCTACCGATTTTTTGTCAAAATATACCGATTTTAGAGGGCAACTCTACCAATTTCGCACTTCGACTTTCGAGACCACTGGTTAAAACCTTCTATTAGCGACGAGCAGATTCCCTAGCGGCGACTCGCAGAACTAGCGTATGCCCAGGCGCGGATCCAAGGGGGGGGCAATGGGGGCAATTGCCCCCCCCTGAACCTCAATTATCAAACCACTTTTTCACACCCAAATAATGAAATATTTGATAAGACATATGTATCACTTCAATGTGATTATCATTGATGTCTAATATCGTTTTCGATGTTACTCTTGAGCGAGTCAATGGCTCCCCTTCCTAAAAAAGTCCTAAACCATTAAAAAACGCTTATTTCTGGCGAAATGTTTGAATTTTTTGTAGGAGCATAATTATCCTTTGACGTGATCATTTTTATTGCTTCAAATCGTTTTCAATATAATTCTTGGCTAAGGCAATTGCCCCCTTTTCCTTAAAACATTACTAAAACACTTATGTATAGCGAAATATTTCAATTTTTCTAGGGGCAATAGTATCACTTCGATGTGATCATCGTTTATGCTTCATATCGTTTTCAATATGTTTCTGGGTCTAGGCAATTGCCCCCCATTCCTTTAAATATTACGAAAACACTTATTTATACCGAAATTATTAAATTTTTGTAGGGGCATAAGTAGGTATCACTTCGACGTGATCATCTTTATTGCTTCAAATCGTTTTTAATCTGATTATCGTCAGAGGCAATTGCCCCCCTTTTCCCTAAAACTTTACGAAAACATTTATATCGACATATTTAAATGTTCGTAGGGGCATAAGTATCACTTCGATGTTATCATCGTTGATGTTTCACATCGTTTCTATATACTCGGCCGAAGAAATTGCCTCACTTTCCTTACAACATTACGAAAACACTTATTTATACCGAAATTTTTAAATTTTTCTAGGAGCATAAGTATCACTTCGACGTGATCTTCTTTAATGCTTCAAATCTTTTTCAATGTGCCTCACGGCCGAGGGATTTGCCCCCTTTCCCTAAAAAAATACAAAAACATTTATACTGAAATGTTTAAATTTTTGAAGGGACATAAATCACTTCGATGTGACCATCGATAGACAACTCTATGATGGTCCCTCAAACTGTAAATTGCAGCGAAGGGCTTTCACAACGTGGTGCGCCCGTCTCTGTAGAGATCAGTACGCGCATAAATGCGTCGTGAATACGATTCTGTCGGCCTTCGAGGCCTTGATGCGGAAGCGACGAGTAACCTTCCGACTTACACAGGTGCTGACCGGTCACGGTTGTTTTGGAGAGACAGCACAAGCTACAGGCGCATCCCGCGTAGACCGCGAAGAAATAGATCTTGGTCCAGGAAATCTCTCCCTGCGGGCAGTCGTGTCGTCGATGCTACGCAGAAGATCGGCGTTGAAGGTCGTAGTCCCTTTTTGGGCTTGGGCGACGGCCGATTCCGCCCGACGAAGACGACCTGCGGTCCGTCTACCCGGCTTCCATTGTCCGTTGCCCGAGGCGGAATAAAAAAGTCATTCCCTCCGGCCGTGGGTGTGTGAGATAGACAGCATCTACGTTTCCGTGCTGATGGCGGCCATCGCAGGGGGTTTTAGTGAGTACAATCACACATAACCCGACCTTCCCCCAGGAGTCGGATATCTATGAAGATTTACCCTGCGTCCACAAAGAAAAAAAGCTAGTTAATCGAGGCGCATCTGTCATGCTCGCAGCATCGACCCTGAAGTTTTAAAACATATTGTTCAGAAACACATCGATGCCCTGGGCGGGCGCTTCGAACATCGGGTGGTTTACTGGTGGTGGACAAAAATTGCATAACTAATTAATTAGCTATGAGTAGCTTGTCTAAGCATCCGACATTATCTGACATATAGTACCCTTGACCTCGAAGGAGTAGGCGAGAAACGTCAGAAAAGGGATTCGAACTTCAAGAGGGCTCCTAGAGCGTAATGTCAGCGTTACAATCTTTTGATACTAGTTTTAGACCTGCTACAAGCTCCTTAAAGACTCGACTGGGATTTGTGAGACACTCGTATCAAATTGTACTGCGCCCAGATCTACGTAGGAGGGTAATAGATTCACTTTTTCCGGTTATCTAGTTTCTTACCACTGTGTTCTCTCGCTATCACCGGCTGCTCATAGATAATTACGGTGACGAGGTCACGGTGACCGTTTTGAACAAAACATCTAGTTACTGGCTTCCCGTGCCTAAAAGATAGTAAATGTAGTAGCTATGTCCGATGCACACGCTGCTACCTTATTTCGGGGAAGGAAGCATGCCGTCCTTAAACCTGCATTGTCTAATTTATGCGCATCTAGAATAACTTCGTATGGTCTCATTGGTTGACTAAAAACTAAGATCTTGAGTCTGCAGCGGAGAAGAGTCATTAGTATCGTGTAGGGATATTACCTGGTGTGGAAAAAGCGAATTCTCGTTCATCATCAAAAGTGACGTTACTGTTCTTTCAAAATTTTTAAACGGGTGGAACCGATCTAGGAGATGCTTGTCAAGAAGATCAGGCAAAATGGCCTCTGATATCCGTACGCGTGCGGAACGAAGAGAGCAGGATTACTCGTAGCTAGCAGTCTCAAGGATGTCTTCTTGACTAGCTGGAGCTGCGCAGGGAAGAAACAGCGTAAGCGCTTGCAAAAATGATCTTTTGCTCACTCTCTATTTTCGTGCAGATGATATCGCAGAGGTTATAGTAAGAATAAATCACCCAATTTTCTTCTCAAAGCAAACGGATATCGAATCTCCATAAAACCGAATAAAACATGTATACTCGTATATACATAAATATATAAAATGTACATACATACATAAATACATACAAACCTATATACAAAAATATATACCTATATACATAGACAAAATATTAACTATAACTAAATATTATTATTTGGCTTCGCCTTTGTCGGGTAAGTAGTGCCCCCCCTTGAACAAATTTCTGGATCCGCGCCTGCACACATCAAACGCAATTTCTAGACTAACTAGATACATTACTATGTATGTAACATCGTCATATCTTAATTAGCGGTTTCGAACCGCCCTCTGTCGTTGAATACTTGCACGTAATTGCTCTAGTGGCGGTAACGCAGTAGATTGCATTAACTCTGCCGCTTGCCACAAAGTAATGTCAGGTTTTAAAATTAATAACATTTTATAATTTTCTTGGAAAATTTTACTTAAAGGCATGAAACGGTATTTGCATGTATTATTTTTGAAGTGTGGAAATAAATCGCAGTCTTGTAATAACAGTGATCTAATTCAAACCTGTAAGTTTTGAAATTGTGTCTTCAGAATGCTTTCCTTCACCACCAAGCACTAAATAATTTTAAATACTTTAGCACTTGAACTCAGATGTTCTAGCGAGGGATAAAACGCGATTGTCGAATTGTGATTGAGATTGTCGTGTTCTAAACACTAGGCCATCTCGTCTCCGTAATTTTTATTTATGACATTTTTATTTTAAGAATGTTATGTTAAAACCTTATCCAGATTTTCTTTTAAATAAGCACTGTATACTTTTATTAATCTTTTTACCTTTAAATAATTATTTTGTTTCAAAATATAAATATTGCATTAAACTCTGTGCACACATAAAGTTCTCTTTATTTGTATTGTATTCGATAAAATCTAAGAAAAATATTGCCGTTCGTACGTGCTTTTAAAGAGCCGGTAGTATTTGTTCGTGAAGTACGTAAACTGTGAAAAGAGAACTCGGTTAATTTTATCAGATATATTCAATTTAGCATGAACCCATATCTATATCGAATATTTAACGGAGAGATAAACAATAGGGGACATGATAGGCCACCTAGCTTCCGAAAACAGTGCCTAGTTTATGATATAAATATCTCATAAATAGATTTTTTTTTTAATTATTGAAATAATTTTTCTTAATTATAAATTATTAAAGTGATTTAACTCGCTATGATGAAACAAAATATAATTATAATACTTAACTAACAGGATAAATATGGGTAATATGTTTTACACCGGAAAATTTTCATAATTCTCAATTTCGGCTAAAATTATTAGGTTATAATTCTAATAAAAAATCTGTTCTATATAATAGATAATTTCTTCTTGAGCTTATTATTGAGAGACAAAAGGAAGGTGCAATACTATAATTTATAACAGTCCTAAACATATAATAAATCTTTATCTTTCCTTTTCATAACTATCTTCTCTGCGTTTTTCCAGATTTTTTGGCGGAATACCAAACCTTAAGGTATTATTTTAATCCAAGTTTTGAGAATCTACACACTCTCAAATTACTTACGAATAAATTTGTCGAATACTAACTTTACTGTATATATGTTCATGCATGTAGATACACATATAAATATATAATAAGCATTATAATGAAAGTGGTATCTACAATTTCTACGCCAAGAATTAAGTCTGACATTTCGGTGAATCGTTATAGAGTTAATTATCGTTTATTAAAAAAATTACCCCATTATTTTAAACGTTCGGTCATTTCTTATAAATTCGTTCATTACATAATAAAAGGTCATTTTCAGAATAATGAAGAAGATATAAATCGCCAATATTCCTTTAATTTATCTAATGGGTTTTCATTTTCTTTGGTGGTATTTTTATTCTATTTAATAATAGAATCAATAAATTGCACTCCCAGATTGCATTGCACTCCCAGATTAAAGAGGTCTAACGCAAAATTTATCTAATACTTAAAGCGATAAAAACTCTATAGTTGACATAGAAAACTTTATAGATGCATGTTACAGTATATGAATTTTCTGAGTTAGCTCCCTTTAGATCTAGAATTCTAGGGGAGCGATATGAGGGACATGAGCAGTATTTTTTTATTAAAAAGCTAGCTACCTCGGCCTGCTTTGGACAGATTCGTTTAACTAACGAAAAAAATTAACAACCTGCACGATAATATTTTACATTTAATTTTTCATGCGAAAATACTATCTGGATTTCCGATTTTCGGATGTATTTTATTAAAAAAATAATCCCTTTACATAAAGAATGATCCGAAAAATTATGATACCAAAAAAAAATATAATGAAATTGGTAGAATTGACTGTTCATGCAGATGCAGCATTTATTTTTTATGTATAATGAGAAGTATTAAGTCAAGTGTATAACTTCTTCTCTAGATGGCTCTTTTTGTTATCCTGAGAATGGCGTTAAAATCGCAAAACAAACTAAAATAACTCAGTAACGTAACGTAACACAGCCTGTATATATCCCACGGCTGGGCATAGGCCTCTTCTTCTATTAGGGGGAAGGTATGGAGCTTAGTCCACCATGCTGCTCCACTGCGAATTGATTGATATACATGTGTCAGAATTTCTTCCGACACATGCAGGTTTCCTCACGATGTTTTCCTTCACCGCCGAGCTCTCAGTATCTAGTTGAAATTTTAACCATAACTTAAGTCTATGGGCCCTTGAAGCTATGATAAAATCAAACTTCTATGAAAACAAAGCATGAAATTTGCAACAGAGGCTTGCTTAGCTATTGAAAAAATATATATTTCATCAAAATTGTTTGTATAACAAAAGGTGTTTTTAATTTGACGTTAACGAAGCAAAACAAAAAACTATTACATTTCATTCGTTTATAAAATAAATTTCATATAACCGGTCAAAAGAGTGAATGAAAATAAAACCATAGGTTCATTCGCCACCATGTAAATATGAATCTGACAACGAGCACAATGGAAGCGTTCGTGTGACAATCAATCACTGTCAACAGAACAAATAAACAATGATTCATTAGATTTTTCTCGATTAAATACAAATACCGCAATCGTATTTATGAGGAAAAATACTGAGGTTCTTATTAATCGATGCGATAGACATGATTGTGTATCGATTTTGGATAACATACGCAAACTTCCTAGCCAAATTACCGATGAGTAGAATATGATACAATCGTTACAATGATTGATTGATTTGATCGAATAGGTTTGTAAAGATTGAAAATAGAAGAGAATAAAACTAAATCTTTGTGTACATTTTACAATACATAAATAGGTACATATGTAAATCTTGCTCACTTAAGCCAGTGATATGTACACTGACCAGTGTTGGGCAAAATTTACTTAATTGATGATTGATGACTAAGACTAAATTATTTAAACATGACTAATGATTAATAAAATCAGTCATTAGTTCTAGTAGTAGCTATCCGGATAGCCGGATATCCGGATAATCGGATAGCCAGATAATCCATTTCTACTGTAATAGTAACAATGATATAGACTAGATTTTTACTTTTCATTTAACGATAATTTGAAGTCATACTAAGATCATAATACATACATATATGTTTCAATCATCAATCACCAACTAAAAATGATGACTGAATGATTGATGATTGACGTATTTACTCATGACTAAGATTATTTTTTTATTCATGCCAATTAGTCATAGTCATGAGTAATTCAGTCGTGACTAAATTTAGTTATTACTAAATTAGTCAAATAATTAGTTGATTGAAAAAATTAGATTGATTGACCCAACACTAAAACTGACTAACACTTAACTCAAAACTTTTACAATATACTGTACCTACTCTAATTAAAAGCCTTACCTCTATGAAATTACTTATATTTTTTAATTAACTTACCGTTTTAATGGTGCAATATATTGTCTTAAAATTTTATACACATGTATCTAAACTATCAAAAAATTGTGCAATGTAATTATTTCTATTATTTTTGATAGTTCAAACCGTTAACGTTTAAAGCTATTGTCGCCCCGCGGTTGCATCTGCGGTCGATTCTGCATACGGCCACAGTTTGCCAAATTGGCCGACCTTTATGGTTAGTTACTGTTCCGATTCTATGGGCCGTGACGTTGTATTATATAAGTGACAACATTCCCCAATAAATACAGATAATTTTATCTATACTAAGAGATAATAGAGATAAGATTTGTTTGTTTGTTTGAATTGGATGGGCTCCGAAACTACTTTACCAATTTGAAAAATTCTTTCACTGTTGGGAAGCTGCACTATCTTCGGTGAACATAGGCTATATAAAATTTTCTATAAATTTAGTAATACCTGTACGAAGCCGGAGCAATTTGCTAGTAAATAGTTGAACGAAAAAGTAAAAAACCGAAATGTCAAATGAATTTTCAGAAATAAGGACTTTAAGTAATTTTTATCTTCCCTTTTGTATTTCAATAAAGTAAAAAAATATAGCACCTTCATCATATTCATGAAATGAAATTCACGTTTATACGAGTATCATCGAATTGAAATTTATTTAATTTTTGTGTGTAGCACAAAGGAAAATGTCCTTAATACCTATTAGTGATTATTTTATCTCTGTGAAATTCTCTTTGATCGCATGAAAAATTATTACATTTATGTGGATATTCAATTTATTTTTGAATTTTATCCTTCACTTTTAATATATACGAGTGCTGCGCTGCGCCTTCACATGGACAAAAGAGAACCTCTTTTTAAAAAAACTCAAAGAAAAATGTAATAAAAAAAAGTACCCAAAATACACTATAGCATTCTAATGGTAATATTTTTTTCATAACACTGTCTTAGATTTTCGCGATTATTACTCATTGAAATAAAACTACTTTATCAGTCTATCCGTGACCACGAACACTGTAAAGTGCTCTAAACGTCGTGATGACAAAAACATGTAATTAATATACGCGATTTAAATCCGTTTAAAGTAGTTTTATTAGTGTACTTCTAGTCCTAGTAGATTTAAAAATATCTACTTTTTGAGTTTACTCGTCCGTGATCCCTTCAATTGAACTCTTCACAGCTTCAACAAACTAGGACACACGTATTTACTGAACATCTTATTTAAATAAGATTTTCAGGCGAGATTAACCTCCAAAATGACCGACTTTTAATTAATTTCCTAAAATTTTTTTTTTTTTTCGTTCCCCTTGTAATCCAATAACTAAAAAGGCGGATAATTCGGAATTGGATAATGTACCGTTTTCATATAAACTTTAATACCGTAGTAACTGATTTTTATTTATTAACTGATACGGATAGGATCTTCTTCCTAGCATTTTTCCCAGACTTAACCAGGGTTTGGGTTACTGATTTTTACGCAAAGCGATTGCCGTCTGGCCTCCGCAACCCAGAGGGCAAGCCAGTAACCATTTATACTAGAATATTTTACCTACTACTACTACTACCTACTGAGACGGATAGGATACATACGCATAAAAGCTTTTTGTCAAGGCAAAAAGTGCGGCTTCAAATCCCGCTGTGTCGCGAATTTTTGATTTGGTGTTAAAGTGTGGAATAACACGGAATAATAATAGCGACTTCACGTAGTCCAGTAGAATAGTTAAAAATTAGTTTAAAAAAATTATTTGTCATACATAAATAATTAGGTAAAATTGCCTTTGTGAAATTACTAACCAATTTAGGTATTAAGATTAATTAATTTTATGTTTACTAACACTATATGGATCTATGTAAATTATGGTCTGAAATAAATGATTATTATTATTATTATATTAGGGTAGTGACTGGAAGTGGATGTTTTTTTGGTGTTCTACAATTGTTATAATTTAAATAATGTAAAAAAACGTACAACAAATACGTTTCTTCTTTTATTAAAAAATACATAAATAATTCTTACATTTTTAAAACAATTTACTACCCTAACTTAACGAACGTTCAGTTTACATTTTTACAAAAAAATATCCGGAGACTCTTGCCACAGAGAAATAATTCGGAATTTCTTTAAATATAGAAATTTTTGAATCATAAAAAAAGAGCAAAATTGTCACCACATCAAGAACAATACGTTTAATTTCGTCAATGAAAAGGTATTGAAATTTCAATCAAGTCGAAATATCAGCAACATTCAGTGCGAGTGATCGCACTTACGCGCGTGTAAGTGTCGACAATTACGCGCGATTGCTCTCAATGGAGACGAATCGTCCGGCCACGAGCATCACTGAAGAAAGGAAAAAATCAAACGTGGCGATTTACAGGCAAAGTAAAAATAGACGGAAAATTACTTAGGTTCAACGACATCTGGGCTTTCTTCTTTTGAACTCTTTTCTTTACACTTTTAGAGTTAAGAAATAAATGTGGTCCAATAAACTACAGTTCACGTTTTATTGAGTGTGGAATTTGTGTGAAGCCAATTTTATTGAAATTGCTTGCTACTGTAGGGAATTGGATAAAGGTACTTAATGTTTTCACTATCGTTGATATGAAAAAAGTACTGCGAATATTCAAACCATTAATGAAAACCTTTAAATGATTTATTAATATTTAAATATGAAAGAGGAAATAATGTTAATAAAAAACACGTCTATAAAAAGATAATGTTAATACAAAAAATCCGTAAAGGATAAGGTACTCGTAACGAACAAAATTTTGAAGCTATTGTCTTTTTGCTGTATTGAAATTCTCTAACGATGGAACTATTTTTTTTTCAGATGTAATTGTTGACTTATTACACTTATTATGGTTCTACTTCTTGACAAGACATGTCGCTGTTTCAATTCCATATTGCATTTACTTTGTTTCAATCGAGACGTGAGAAAAACTAACACTTGACACACTGTCTCTGAAATATATCTCCTACTCATACTTACATCGTCCTACTATTACATCATTCGGTGAATTAGATTCTTATTCTGTACGACACATTTAAAACACATAGGTACAATCTTGTAATTAATTGCTAATGAATAATGTGGGTAAGAAATAACACGCATTCGTTTGCGTTTCGTTTTCACAGAATCAGTGCTACCCCTATATCTCATACTACTTCGTCGTCCGAAATCATAATTTCTAATTTGTGGACCGTCAACATGCAACATGAGCAACGGCAACTCGAATTGCATTCGCGTATCGATGCCTCGCAAATACTGCGCGCCAATTAGTCGGTGAACACATTTCACTATTTGTAACGGTGTTTTCAACGATAATGTAAGGCCATTCGCGGGAAGACAAACCAAGGATATTTTTTCTTTAATCTTCAGTTAACGTGTGGTGTGGAAGAGAAAAAAAGGTTTCATATCCATGCTATCCATGAAAAAAAATAGTCTCCAAAAAAAAAACATATGATAGTATAATTATTAGGTTTTCTAATAAAAAAATTAGTAAATAAACTTTTATTTCCGAAAAATAAGCCAATATAGACACAAATATTGTAAGTGAACATTCCATTCGTGAATACAGTTTGATAATTACGGAGAATTTGTCGTTAATACAATAATTTTAATTGATGACAGCATACACATATCATTTCGCATAATAATGGAAATAATTAATATTTTCAGTGCCAACACGAACAAACGGATAAAAACTCTCATATTGTGGTTGTTCAAATTAATGATTGTGTTACCGATAGCCATTCAGAGTTTTCCACAAAATAAAAATCATATTTGTCTCATTTATACTATGAAAGTCTACCGTTACATAGTACGGAAAAATATAATATAGTACGGAAAAAGTTTGTTTTTGTAGGGTAAGGCAGCTGTTAGGTGGCTACTAAATTCCATACCTGCAGGGGGAAATGGAGGCAAATATGCAATACAGGGTTTGTATGCAAAATATCTATGGTGCAGGTAACTGCTAGTAGCAGATATATCGTATATGAAAATAAACGAATGTCGGGAGCTATATTCAAAAGGGAATTGGTTCCTCACGTTTTCATTTATCAGGCTTCTCAAATAAATGAACAACTGCGAGGAGAATCCATGGTGTAAATAAAAATAAAAATTCTACCTTAAATAAATAGTTGAAAGCTTTGAATTTTATTTACACAGTGAAAAATGTTAATGGAGTTAATCGATTTCTATTCTTCCATGTATAGAGTTGAAATAGGGCTATTTTTCAAAGTGGCATAGTGTGAAGTAACCCACGACGCAGATTAATAGTGTGTTCCCTGCACACATTACCCGTCTGTACTAAGAGAATGCAAATTTTGCAATTTCTTGAAGCAGAAATTGGAAACACTTCCTCGAGTCAAAAATTGCAAGCACGTTATTAGACAAATATGCGGGACTTTTTAAGAAATAAATTAGAATCAAATTATTTATTTATTATATCGAGTTACGAAAACTTTTGATATGTTGTTAATGTTTAAAATTAGAAGCAGTTTCTTTTCTTCTTTTTCTTTTCTTTTTTGTATGAATTAAACAAAGAAAGGAACTGATATTAAACTGATATATGAATATACATAGGTACATACACAGCTGGAAGTTCTAAGAAAATTCAATTTGGTGGAAATATGAGGTGAAGTGTCTCCAGAAAATGTGGAAAGAATTCAGATTTATAATAATGTTTTAATTAAAACTTTTATCATGAGCATGACAAAGGGATTTGGAGGATTGAAGGAATACCTCTGGTATTTGAGGAGGCTACAGTGTTTTAAATTTATGAATTCACTTAAGAACTCAGCGTAGAAATGAGCGGTTCCTTGTCATAATCAATTTTATGGTGTATACGGAAATGTCTTGTTGTAATTATTGTTTATAAGTTGCAAAATATCGGCAAATTGTGGTCCCCTTACAAACGTTAGAATCGTTTTATTCATTTGTTTATAATAATGTAGTTAGGTTAAATAAGCTCAAGTAAACATTTTACTGTACAGTTCAAAATTTATCGATAATTTACAATTTTATTGTGGCGTTTAACTTGTTTTACTTTTTTAGACCTTCCTCCATCTGTAACTCTTAATATTAAAGCTTATAACCTTTTCTAACTCAGGTTATTTACCTAACAAGCTTCAGGAGTTCCACCTCCTAATTATCGTACTTATAATATAAAATTGAAATAGAAATATTGTCAAAAATACAGTACCGTAACGTACAGGCGTGTTTAACGTTGTTGTTATCCGGGGCATGTTGGGGTAAATTGCACCATTATCAACGCATCAGTAACGCTCGGGGTTGGCCGGTCCGACCCGATCACTGCGGTACAGCCGGGAGAGCACCGCTGAGTCGGGACTATTATCGTTAATGTGCCTATAAATCGTAACTTTGCCCTACGGCTTCCTTATTAGACTTTAAGTTGGGTTATTGTTGTTCTTCCTTTGTGTTATGTTTCAATGTTATTTGAGTGTGTACTTCTGGTCATAGTCAAACCTCATAATTGATTTCAAGTATTAAAAATTAATTCTACTCCAATAGTTTTAAACACTTATTATATTTATTTTTGTATAGTCAACTATCCTTAGTCTCCGCTGTCATTGTAGAATCTGGCTGCAGCCAAACTGTGCAATTACTTGTAATACGTGTTTTGATGGGTTTTGATAACGTAAAATTTGCTTAGTATTGTTTCACTAACTTTGAATATATGGACCAGCAGTGCCTATAGTGAAAATATCACGCTGAAAAGAGATACTGTTAGTCAATATATACCTATCGAAAATTACGCTATCCAAATCCAAAATATTTAACACGCCTACCAGGGTATTGAGTAAAGCTCATATAGAATTGAAGTCATATGCAACCGCTGTACTATAATATCACAATAAGAAAATCTTTGATACTGATATCAAACAAAATCGTTTCTTCCGTACAGAAGTGCATTAAGAACACAATCGAGCGCAAGCGCAATTAAGAACAATAATTGCCGTCTTAAGGTTTTATGCACTGGCAAACTTCCAGAACAATGCTTCGAATAAAAAAGCAACATTTATTGGTCGATTTTATGCGAAATGCCGATATTGTATGTTAGCGTTTACGAGTTGTTTTATGTTTTTCACGACCCAGGGATGGAGTTTAAGATACTGCTTATTATATAGAAACTAGTCAAATTCCACGACTTTGTCTGGATAGAATAATTATTAGGAATAGTTTCGTGGACTACACAAAATTATCGCTATTATACTGTTATGTATGTTAACAAAATTAGAATTCATGTCAATAATTTAATTGATTTGTGGTTGCGTATCTAATCCTCTGTGACGTGGATTGGATACGTAGCCGATAATTTTGATAAAATTATAGAAACTCGTACTTACTTACCTCATGGCCTACTTCTAATTCTTCTAGTTTTACTTTATTGACAACAAGTTGCCTTAATTCTTCAAGGTCCTAAGTATCAAACCTATATCAAAAATCAAAATTCATCAAAACTATTCAGCGGTTTAGTAGAAAATTTACCTGATAAACATACATACCGAGAAACAATCAGAAACAGATACTACGATACTTTCATATTTATAATAGTAGTTAACATAATCTCTCCTCGTGTGATAAGGACTTTTATGACTTCATGGTCTATAACTTACGAGATTATGTTTCTCTTTTCAGTGTTTTTGCGCTCTGAAAGAGGAAAATGCGGTCTCCATTAGGACTGAATCTAGACGCAAAAAGGATTTGCAGCACCGTCCCAGTATTTATTTACGTTTTAAATATCTTTACTATGTTTTATTTTCTATTTTATTTTTACAAATGTGATCTCAAAGACCTCATGATATCTCGAATCTCAAATTGGCAATTTTCTTTGATTTTGATTAAGAATGATCAGCAAGATATGTGATGACACAAAAAAAAATTATGAAAAATATAGAATATTTTATTTTATCTTAGTGAAACCCCTTAGCTTCTTGTTTTATTAAAGAAAATAAATGACATTTATATTTGTTATTAATAATATTTTGTTATAGAATCTTGAAACAAGTTACAATATATTAGTAGCATGAATCACATTAATATGACAGTTACACGTCGGTCCGCGCGTTTACACGCAGGCGACATCGTTCGAGACATCATTGATATATAATATTTAAAAATAGTAATTATAAAATAAATAAGATATATTTTCTTAGTCTAAAGGATTTCAAGATTTATTTCAAAGATTACCAAAATGCATATAGCAATAGATCTCTGTATATTGCTAAACCTAGAATAATAAGACTCTAAAAATGCTAATATAATAGCTAAACGAATAATGTAACATATCCAGTACTATAAATACATTTTACTGTTGGAATGAAATATTTTTTCACACAATATAGGTACGAAATAAAAAAATACCCGCAAAGTACTTTTGTAACGTTCGGATTATATAGACCCTTTTAACGAAACGAATGTATGAAATGAAAATAAAATCACTTTTACATACATTTTTTAATTCCTATCTGAGTGCTTTTAACATTACATGAGAATTCAACACAACTCACGCTCGTGACGAAAACAATAAAGATAGGAACCTATATACCTACATTTGAGGGTAATAATGAAATACAACACATGCTTTCTGTCCTAGGACTATACCAATGCAATACCAGTTCCGCGCCCAACGAGTGTTAACAGGACGTTATTAGGACTTTATGAATTTGTACACATTAACTGTTATAGCATATTTTCTAATCCTTTTACGTTTTGTGTGGTATATTTTAAAAATATCAAAATTAAGAATAATGTATAAGGCCTATTGCTGTTGGTTCTGTTATTTGCATACAAAATTCAGCAAAATTAACGTGCATAGAAGAAATTTATTTAAGCAGGTAGGTTTGTCTGAGATAATATTACCTACAAACTACACATGAACCGAAAAATATCTCTTAATACAAGTGCTCCTAAAATTGTGCTTAAACAAAACATTCTTATGAATTACAAATAAGAGTTTAAAGGTATCATCGTTCTCGTTAAATTAATTCCTCCATCTTAACACGATTCGCGAGGCTTCATGAAATTTTATTAAAGCAGCCGCTACTGGTGTTTGATATAAAATTCAAGCGCTCGAAACTAATATTTGGAGATTATTAAAACACCAGTTACATGTTTAACTTGTTTTGTGTGGCATATTTTTTAATACCGTAATCGGTTAATTATTAGCAGTTATAAAAAAAAAAACTTTAAACCATATTTTGTTAACGTTTGTGTGAGAAATTTTATGTTTGTTCGTAGCAAAATTATTTAATATCCCCTTAAAAAAATCTTTACTATATTTTTTTTATAAAAAAAAAATGAAATGAAATACTTTTATTCGAAATAGGAACAAAAAAATCACTTTTCGAAAGTCAAACAGAATTATCTACTACAGCAAAAGCTTTTAAGAGTTTCTTTAACCATGTTTTGGTCTATTACTAGACATTGGACACCACCTAATAGTGTGTACCTACCCTTGGCGAGACAAACCGAATGATATCAAATATAGTTGAGTCAACATATTGTGTGTACTATATTTGGCTAGCGACTTTGTCTATGTAGAACATACTTCATCCTTCATTCAATTACACAGATATACCTACTTTATCAATCGGTTTCAAGTTGGCTTGGGAAATTTGTCTGCTTTTCTTATTATTTGTAATTTTATAATCAATGTTTTTAGACTCTTATTAAGAGTATATTTTAACGATACTAATAAAATATTACACGCCATTAAAACTATTGTTATGAAAAAATGCCCGTATTTATAATCTGTAAAAGTTTATGAGGTAGGCCGTAAATATGGACATACGTTGATATATTTATGGTATGTGTCGTATATTTTATGGTTATGGTATCATGTCAGCAGTAAACTCGTTCGTCCGAGTTTTGCGGCAAACGTTGCTAAACTACGACTATAACCAACAGTTGTACTAAAACATTGTAAGAAATACTTTGTATAAACTATACTATAAGATATTAAGGTTATGGTAAACTTATTTATTTATTTATTTATTTATTTATTTATTTGAACACCAACAAGCAGAACACTAACATTTACAATGAATAAAATAAAATGTAACAATATTTCTTAGTGACTACTTTTTTACAGGTGTTACATAATACCATCAGAAAATAATAGTTAAC
>DVVJ01000301.1:0-16367 GCA_018234505.1 Junonia neildi neildi
GCAGAGCTGCTTCGACTTCTTCCGCGCTTTTGATGATTGTATGTAAATACCACGAGATCTTGGAATTTTCTGGAAAAAAATAGACTACGTCCTAACCCAAAGTATAGGCTATCACCATTTCAACTTTCAGCCAAATCTATTCCGCCGATTTGCATTGAGCAATAAACAACAAAATTTACGAATTTTCGCCTTTATGATATTAGTAAGACAAGATAAAATTTTTTTATTGTCTATCCTGATTTTTGTTTCCCTGTAAAAGCCATGCCCTAGGCGGCCGCTTCATTTGCCTCTACAAGTCTACAGTACAGCCACCCAAGCCTTAGAACTACCTATCACTCCCAACATTTTATTGTGAGTGTACCACTACTCCTCACTTGAGGAGACTTGAATTCTTTCATGAGAAGTGAAATGAAATTTTAAAATTGCCAATTATTTTTTTTTTTTGTCATTTGCATTTCCTACCAAAAATTGATACATAAAAATAACTGCCTTAAAAATATCTGATGATAATATTTTATTAATCACTTATTGAAGCCTATGTGTGTGTGTGTGTGACAAGTGAAAAGCTTCCCTTTTTGCAGTTGGTTAATAAGTGTTATTGTTGCTTGCATATTGACAAACCAGTATCTGAACGTGCAATACTTAATTGACAATGATATCTTATCATATCACACATCCAAAGGTTAATATGACATATCAAAATTTTAAACATCCTAAACATGTTTATGACAGGAAAAGCTTTTTAATCCACTTCGGAATTGCATTTCTTAGAAAGTAAATGTGTTCTTTACTTCGCCAGTTGTCAACCAATTAACACTATTTTTTTTATAAGTATTCAAGTCGACCTCATAAAAATTTTTGGCTTGTAGTTTTGCTCCAATTGTGTATACAGATTTTATATTTAAAAAATGTGTAAAACATGTAAAACACAAAGGCATAACCATGGCCATGTAATATTTTAGATATTTAGATGGCGTGACCATCTAAAATATATCTTTTAAATTGTACCATAATTTTTGAATAAAAAAGTTTCAACAATTCTGCAAACTGGATGTAACTCAGGACCAATCTCGGGGCCCCTAGGCACAGCTCGTTTCGATCCCCCCTCCCCCCCTTCCTTTTTGATACCACAACAATGCAATTTGGAAATTTTTACTGGCTACATTATGAAAGACTATAGAATCAGGGTACCACCATTATCAACAACAGACTTCAGCCATATCATTGCATTTTCCTGTGGTTATTTACACTTTTAAAAAATGACGATTGTGTATATTGTATAAGGCAAAGTTTTGAGGTGGTTTGAGTTTTGTTGCATAAACAATTAATGATTATTAAAAATAATCTTTTACATATGTTTTTTTTTTAATATTTTTAATTGGGAGTGCTGGGCCCCTGGTCATAGTGGGCCCCTAGGCACTGGCCTAAAGTGCCTTATGGATAATACGGCACTGATGTTATACAAATCTCTTCTCTCATACAAAACTCGCTCTATTTTTATATATTACATAATAATATAGTAGTTTATATTACCTAAATATAAAACTTATTGAATTGAATGTTTTTATTGGCTTGGCCCATTTCCAACTGTATGGTGTGAAAAGCAAATCAGTTTTCAACCATTTTCAAATGCTTGATATAAAATATCTATTTTAAATTTTGGATACACATTGCAACTGATAATAATTATATTATCAGAAAGTAATAAGCCTTTTACATTTCTTATGTAATTTAATAATGAAGAAAGCTTACCAAGATAATGATTTTTATGCAAATAAAACCTTGATTTTACCTTAGTTTATGTTACTTTTATATTTCAAGCCAGTATGTTCAAAAACAATGTTTTCAAATTCTAGAAAGATTGCCCTGTATTTTAAATTTGTTCTATAATAAGACATGAATTAATAATTATATAAAAATCTATGAAACTTACAATATAATTACCCTAATTATAAAGTCAAATGGGACTGTTACAAATTCACACTATTTTTTTAAAGAACTTAAATTACTACTGAGCACTTGAGTTTTAAACAATAAGTATGCCTAATTCTTGTAAAATAAATGAAACAAAGTTCAATAAGAATTATTAATAATATTGGAACATAAGTTCTATAATGAGCAATAATTATCTGATACTTAAATAAAATCCAGATCAAAATTATCATTTTATAAATAAACAAAAAATCATTTGGAATTATTCATGTTACTAACCATCCAATAAAGGAGTTCCAGCAAGCATGGTGTCTCCCATTTCTAACAATTGATTCCGGAACTCTGTAGGTGTTATGGGCAGGTTTAAATCTTTACATAATATCTCCGACAACCTCTGCTCAGTCCCACCGAGGACTTTCATCATCAATTCATCAGTATATTTATGGCCATATTTAGCACACAGCTGTGTTATCATCTTCTTATACACTTGCTCGGTATCTGAAAAAGTTGCGCCATTTCATTGTTATTTTTTTCACTTTCAATTTAATGCTTTGAGTGCCATTTTTTATCTTTAATCCAAATTCGTTCTTAAGTCATATGACATAGAATTAAAAAAAAAAACTTAATTGACAAATCAAATATTTCGTAACGACGTAACCTCGATATTATGTTATGTGTATCAACATTGACAACAGTCTAAAAGGTCGAACGTTTGTTATGCAAACTTACCCAAAAGAAGTCCGTCCATATCGAAGATGCAATGGGTCACCTTTTTCACATTTCCCGTAGAATAACATTGTCTTCTGATACTATTCGACACAGCTTTCAACAAAAATATCCTCATTGTGGGGCCGGTAAACGTTATATAAAGTTACTTTAGATGCAAAAGATGTATAACAAGGCAAAGGTTGTAGAAATTTTAAAACTATTTTACAACTCAACACCCTTCATGTACACTTATTTATAAAATAATTTAATGAAGGACGAATAAAATTTTAAAAACTGCACCAGTTTAGCTGAAGTACTGGTGAGTGGTGAATTAAAAATTACATCGCACTGACTGACGTTTAGCATGTTGTTATGAATGAAAAAGGACATATTAAAATTTTTGAACTGTTCACACTTTAGACATCTCTTTTTAATCTACTGACTGCAAAACCGTTAAAAAGGGATAGCAATAGAATGTCATACAATCGTACACCATTATAATGTCACGTTCGCTGAAAAAGGTGAATATCTCCAAAATTTTATATTTTTGAAAATGTTTATTTATTGATAATTAAATGAATTATTAATAATATTTATATTTAGAATATGTCGGAGTTTGCATTTATTTGTGCTGGCAACTATAAGCAGGACTGAGTATACTCGCTTTCAGCGCACTTCAGCCGGCGCAGTCTTGCTGCGACCGTCATGGATCGCAGTTGAATCGTTGTGAGCCGTTTATATGGCGTATAAACTGTCCAAAGTTTCAATTAGTAATATTTTAATTTCACTTTTATTTATAAAACACTTAGTGGATTAAGTTAACTTTTATCAACAACTAAATTTATAACTTTACCGCGAACATGGCTGTGAAAGAGTGTTTTTGTGTAAAACTGTCGCCTAACAAAAAATCGATTTTTGGATTGAGAATGAACAGCCAAATATTGTATTTGGTATTGTTTACCGGTTTCTTGGCGGCTGCTTCTGCTGCTGACACAGAAGTATCTTGTGCAAATGTGAAAAGTATATTCGAAAAGAAAGGAATGTTGTCAATGATTGATATACAAGAACAGCCGAATTCAGGTGAGAATCACGCGCTCTCTTTACACCTAAATAAGATAGTGATAAATGATAATATATCACTTAGACTTCGATCGTTGCTTTTATTTTTATATAGAATTTTATCAACTTCTTTTTTAATTGCCACTTTTATGGTAACAATTAAATTTTTATTTATTTTATACACATAAATATTTTTTATATCTATAATTGCATTCAGAGAAAAAATATTCAAAGGAAATATAGTCTTAGAAAACCCCACAAGTTATAACTTGTGGCGTTTTCTAATAGATTATTTACTTTATTTTATTTTTTACTAAACTAATATAATTTACTTTGACAAAGTTACCCGCATTATTTATTCCGATGCATCTTTACATTTATTTACGTGCTATTAGGAAGTAATATCAATTGAATGATACAAAAAATATACCACGGGAGACAAGTAATATTTTGAAAAAAAAATAAAATGTTTTTTCTTTGTTGTTAAAATAAGTAATATTTAAAATGCAATGATAACAAAGTGAGTAGACATATACTTAAACAATAGGCAGTTAAAGGGCTGGTAGCTATTGTTAAAAAAACTTCGAAGACCCCCGCCGATAAGGAAGCGCTACATTTTACCTGTTCGAGAAACAAGTTAAGACAAGAAGTCTTTTAATTCTGAGGAAGCTTTTAATAATCCCACAAAGTTAGTAGAGATAATAAAGAAAGACGCTTTGAAAACTTTTAATCCTTATTTCTTATCGTATCACTTACAACTTTTTTATACATTTAAAAGTTATTTGGCATCAATATATTTTTGTTTTGAAGAATTGATTTGTATTTATCAAATACGATTTTAAAAAAAGTTGTGCACGAATAAAATTCACAAGGTCCGTCCGCAACAAAAGATGTAGGTGTAGAAGATAGTGGGCGGCGTTGTGCAATAGAGTTGCGACATAAACAGAAACACCTAATGTTTCTGCGAACCAAATACTGTAAGCTTCGCGATACTTCAAGTACATGACCTCAGGTAGCCTATTCTATGTATTCCGACAGAGAGTCGAATATTGAACCGAGTTACATCTTACTCAGTGTCAGAAAGCATTCACGAAGCTAAAAACATGGTCAATAAACAGGTATTGTGAGCGTAGGCGAGCTTCTCGTACGAAATGTACAGATTTTAGACACGCTTTTCAGTCATCTGTACGGATTTATGATAATTTACGTATACTGAAATATGATCTTGGTAATATTAATTATTATGAAAGTCGCGTCATATAAATTCATATTTATTGACAGAATAGAGATAGTTGTGAATCATGCAAAGATGCAATCTTTGTGATCGAAGAACAATTACGGAGCCAAGTTCCTGATATTTTACTAATCTAAGCTTTAAGTACCATGATCAGAGCTTAAAGTTTTATTGGAGCTTTTTTGTTTAGTTGACATGAGGTTGAGGGCTAATATAATTTATATGCAATTACAATATAAAGACAAACGTAGCAATTATGACGCAAACGCTCATCTCTTAATGAAGAAAAAGGTTTCTGCTAAGAATAATTAAAATAGCAAACCGTTGGATTATCTAAAGATGAAAATAAAAAGTAATGTAATCGTATTCAATATACGGAAATCTGATCTTCTAAGTGAAATAAAGTTTAATATATTGTCACAAAACTCTGTGCAGAGAAATACGTTTTGTAAACGTAAAATCCTGTACTCCTGAGATACTGTTAAATTTAATGAGACGGTCTTGTTTCAACGAGGGTATTTCGTACGTGACAAAAGCTTTGAAGTCATATAACGCCAGCCTATCCCTTTATGTAAACTAATACATTATAGCCACCGAGCTACGCCTATGTACCATATCTATTTCGATCTAATAACCCTAATTGTTCCACAGTTTAATGGTCAATCTATTAGAAGATAATGATCAATGGTTTATAGGAATGTAAGATTTTAATTACACAAGTCTTACCACTTTATGCAATTTATACGCAAATACTCGTTTACCTGTCGCCATTCGTAATTAACGAAGGTCGATATCTCGACGATACCAGTTCTTGCAGTAAAGATAGCCCACTATTTAAGATCGGAGTAGATGCCATGTTTCCAAATAAGGTAATAACGTCTGATAGTTCTGGCACCGCCGTGGCGCGTCGTATCAAGCTGGAGTACTTTGCATACTTTTGCTTATTTAGCATGCGATGCTCGATCGCCGGTGCTTCTAACGGGTGACTTGTCGCGCCAACTACCGGCATTTGTGTGTGTGCACAATGTTCTCGCCAACAATTCATTATATTTCGCAAGTCTCTTCATAATTTGAATGGAAGAGTCGTTAGACGACCGGAAAGGGATCTAATGACTCATTGATTCGATTGAAATTCATGGCGGCATTAAGTACGTCTACCTGCAACCAATTTAACATTAACATATTAATGTCTGTTATATTGGAAGAACAGAAAACGTATTTAATCAAACAATCTTCAAAGGCGACCGAAACTGGATACTACATAGTTCTAATATTGACCTTGCTTTAATGGTGGTAATAAAATATTTTATTTTGTTTCATTTGTCATAAGAAAACCAGAATTCACTTTAAAATCCAATATTATATTTTGATTTCAACGTTTCATAAAAACTCACTCTTATGTTCATAAATAGTCTACAACTATTCAATTTATATTCCGGATACTTTTGTTAAAGTTCATAATTTAAAATTCTACTTAATAGTCAATGTATAAATTAATTGCATACCGAAAAATGAACAACTTTTTTACTTGGATACGTTTAATCATTTTAAACGAACTACCATTTTTGGCAGAGAAATCATGTTTAAAGATTCCATGAGAAAATACCCGAATAATACCTATAAGATTTACTTAAGTAATTCACGTCTTCAAAAGTTATAAGGATGTGCGTCGTTATCATTAGGCGTGTATCCTGTTTAGATACTTTCCAAACTAACCTATCTATCATGTCTGTCACGGGAATCACATTTCATAGATAACGTACGTCCACTTTGGGAAAACAGTCGGGATTAAAAAATAAGCAACTGAAAAGTTGAACTCACAAATTTATTCATAGAAAAAGTATGAGCGACAAAAATTTGAATTGAAGCAAAGCTGTATAACGTGGTTATACAGCTTTGCTTAGCAGTAGTAATAATGACGTTCACATAAAAATACTTCAAAGTCGTTCATTTTCATTCCAACCATCCCAATCGTTTCCCAGAACGTAGGATCGAACTCTCACCCAACTATAATTGGTATGACATACAAATTGTCTAGTGGGAGAACTGGTTGACAGACCGACAAAACATTCGGTAAACACATGAAAGGTCGACGACCCGTAATCATTGATTAGTAAGCAAGTGATCACTAATTTATCACTTAACATCCTACCGGGAAAGTTGGGCGCGTAATGCATTCAGTTGTACGAGGTTTCGCTTCCTCGGAAAATTTAAAAGTCTTCCGTCGAATCGGTAAATGATTTTATTAAGGTGCATACGATGTTTTATTACCCGGTTGACTGATGAAATTATATTATCTATTAAATGTACTTATTATAGTAAAACCGTTTCATTGTATCTTAATACCTAGACAGTACGATTTCAAACTTCATAGCACAGCTTCATAGTAATATCTATAAATAGATATGGTTATGTGATCACAGAAAAAAAAACAAAAATATGGATGTGAGTTGTGATTTTTTTAATCAACTTTTTACTTCGTAAATAAAAAGGAGACTACGAAATTTATAATGGAATGTTCGCATAAATTAGCATGTACACATATATGGGATACCATTATTCAGGCATACAAGCTATTATTCCAGCTTTCTCATGAACCCTTTCAATCAAGTTATCTGAATGGGTCTCCATCAGTGACAGGCTTCATCGAACCCTTTGTGCCGTACTCCGTAACCTCTCATTTTGTAATTAGGCCTTTGAATTCCTCGGGAAACAGGATGCCGCTTACGAAGACAGGCGATTTTTTTTGTGCTGGCAACAATTATGGGAAGCGTAACTTGACATTTAAAATTAAAAAAAAAATAGATATATTCTGCACAATTAAATTTAATAGCTATATGTGTACTATAATCTATATTACATTATTCATTAATCTGAAACGAAAAACTTTCCTTTTCCTTTTAGTATTTATTTAATGTTTTTGAAGGAAGGTGTCCATTGTCTATTTACCTATTTGAAGTCGTAAAATATACATGGCATTAAACAATTTAACTTCCATAATCCTTACGACCGAATCTCTGATTCACTTAATACCCTCCCTAGCGTTAACGATAATTTATTATCAGATTCTTGTCATAACAACCGGAACTAGCAGTTACGTTCACTGCACAAAGCTAGGTAAACACAAATATATCCACTAAATGGACTTTACAAATAATGGCTCAAGCGGTGAAAATGGTGTTATGGGTAACACTAACCTGTTATCTATAAAAATATCTAACTTTTGATCAAGTAGATTTTGTAAAGCCTAGAGAATATCCATGAATTTATGGCAGCGAAATGTAGATAGGTATTTATGACAATATTTTTATTGTTTTAATTTAAATTATAAATATAATTCGAATATGTTGTGGAAAGTGACGTGAAAGTATCGTCTTGTTTCGCAAAAATAAATTCATAAATATAATTTTGACTCATGTTTTATTTAACAATCTTAATCATTTTTAAAAATCTGAAAGTTTGTTGGCGCCTTTTCTTCTTCCTTTATATTCTACATATGTGTGAATATGATAGCTATGAACTTCGCGAGTCTATTCTTATAGATAAATATACATCGTAAACATCTGTATAAAATATTATTATTGATCGTTAACATCGGTTAGTATCCAACGCATCGAGGTCGGCTCTGACGCAAAACTTCGTAGACGAAATTGTTTTGTCAACGTTCCACGTGGTTTACACTTCACAACTACACATATCCTGTGGCTCGGGGGGAAATATAAAAATAGTGTTTTCCACTTCCTCTGTGGTTGTTTCAAATTATGACCGATTGTGTAAACGACAATCGTAAAAACGTTATGATTTTTGGTTATACCACTTTGGAATAGGATCTAATTTCGACTTTTATATTCTGTTCCTTTTCACTCTTTTTGGTGATATGATAAAAACATATCTATGATAGATAGATAATTTCAAAAATCAATTATCGTAAATAAAAAAAAATGCAAATTACAACAGCAAATATTCAATTATGTTATAAATTAAAATTGCACACCTTTGAGGCTATGACTCAGGTCGTAAAATATTTTATAATTTAAATATGCAAATGGAATTATTTTCAACATTAAAATATTTCTCGACGCGTATCCGAACGATTTAAAAAAAGATAAAGATGGCGTCTCTTAACATGTGGTATGCTCTTTGCTCTCGTCTTTATTAGTACTAGATTATAGAGAATAAGTTTCCAGGTGTAACGAAGGTATGGTTGAATTACAACGATTAAAAGTCTGATTAATCGGGGACCAGCTCGCCGGACATACCTCGGCGTGCAGGTGGCAACCTGTCCCGGACCGGTCTAGACGGTAAAAACAACCTTTTGTCTCTACCGCCTACCATTTATGCAAACTTGCTAATGCATTAAGATGTTAAGCTAATTAAAAATATCTGTTTATTGACTCTCGGGACATTTTTTGTTTTGGACATGATTTTATGTTTATTTTTTACTAGTTTGTTGCTGCGACATCGTCTAAAGAAATCTTTTTTTCAATCGCCTATTTTACGTGTAATTTTCACAAAATAATAGAACCTAGACTATGTGTTAAGGTTCAATGTATGTTTATACCAAAATTTATAAAATTTCTTCAGTGACTTTTGCGTAAAAATTAAACAGACAGACAGACAGACAGACAGACAGATGGAAAGAGTTACTTTCCACTTATAATAAGGATGAGGATTAGCAAGCCAAAACGTGACTCTTACAATTAGCTAAAAAATAACCGCGCAATTCAATGGCCGAAAAAACGTGTGATAATGAAAATATTGTAACAAGAAACTTGTAAGCAAATAATAACTTATACAAACAGTTGTTATTTAAGTTAGGTACGTGTATAATTATCGCGTTTGACGTATTTATCATTTTAAAGATGTTAGGAGTCAATGTCCTCTCTTGTGCTAATTGTTGAATAGATTATATTGTATTAACTAATAAACTATACGCTCGGAACAAGAAATAGGCGTATTTGCATACGATATCCTAACTAAATAAATCTAATGTTTACTTTACGTCATTTTAAGTTTTTCTTAAGAGATGGACTGCTCATTGTATCAATTGAACATTAAAATTTTTAAAAGCAATAAAATTATTAATTAAAGTAAATTATTTAGTTGGCAATATAAAACAGATGTATAAATACAATTTCGAAATAATATCTAATAAAAAAAAAACTATTAATTTTGTTGAACATAACTAAACCGCAAACTAATAAAATATCTCCCACGATTTATTTATGTCCTTGATATTTGAAATTATATTATTAATTTGGAATAACAATAAATTGAAGCTTCATATTATGTATTTTAACATCGTGTAGATCGTGTTACAAGACGATCAAATGTCTTGACTTGTGCAAACGTGTGCAAACTTGTCGCGATTTTAGAACGAAAAAGGTACGCTTTAACAATAGGAAGGACATCAGCAAATTGATCTGTTGGTATGTGGTTACCATAGATGTCTATAAACTTGAGAATTATGTTACACAGTTGTGTCTACTTGTGTCAAAAGTAAGATATTTTTTATATCATACTTGAATAGCGGGTTTTGGAGCCTTAACTTTTTTCTCTGTTCAGGAAATTATATTTAAAAAAAAATTAATTGAATACTCTTAATATTCTTTTGTTACTTACTTGTCACGGTCATTTGAAAAATAAAAAGGATTAAGTAAAAATGTTGATTAGCAAAATCGAATACAACGCGATCGGGCTCGGGTCCGAGGGCGAGTTATGACGTGGCGAAAACAAAACGAGTTCGAATCGATTCTGTGCATTCCATCGCTTCACGGATTCTTCGGTAAGAATGCGACCCCGCGAGCTCGTAATGATTATAATCTCGATTTACTGCTCGATTCGTCATCGTCTGATTTAGTTAATGGAATAGGCAACACTCGTGTGAATCGACTGTCGTGACTTACACCTTCGACGCGTCGCTGACTCGACGGACACTGTTTTTATTTGTTCTACTAGATACTATGAGAAAAAAGATATCAATCTGATATTTGATAGCTTTTTCTTTGTGTTAACAGTTTGTGTTAATTTCGTTTAAAAATCGAAATGACAAAACATCGTCGAATATTGTTTAATCTTGATAAATAATATCATACGATGTCAATGAAATATTAACAATTATAATACAATTATTTTAGTACAGCAAAAGTCATTACATATTACCTACTTTCAATTTCAGGCTGAATTATGTTATTTAAACTGTCAAAATCAAAACGTGTAAAACGGTTAACTTTCATTTCATTTTAATCCCTTAAAATGTGAAATTTTGACATTTTCACGCAATTACCATTGTGTATCTATACTTATTGTATCTAACATTTGTTCAAATGTAAAAATGACTTATCTGTGAAAAATTTCCGCATGTGTTACGAAAATCCAGAAAATCGTATCCGTCACCGTAAATGACGGTAATAGAAAAATTTACACGTTGAATTCAGCGCGATCCTCGCGGATCGGTATTGAGAGGGTAGCCCGTTACGGTGGTATAATAAAAAGTAGACATTTTGGTGAGTCCTGGAGTCAGGAGGCGGTCGCATGGGAGCGGAATGCGGTCCGGCGAGACTGAGGGCAGTAAAGCCCGTTTTCATTATTACGGAGCGGCAGACGGTAACCGAATGCCTGTTCGCTACGAATTGCATTGTCTTTACGGAAGTTTGATAGCTTATATTTTTTTTTTCGAATGTATGACATTGTCCTCATGAAAACGGTTTGTTTTTAGCTTTTTTTTTTAAACATTTTTGTTGGAGTGAGCGGTTTTTCGTTTTACAACTTTATCTAAAGACGATAATTCGTTCGACTTACATATATTTATTGATGTAGGCGTGTATGTTTATATTACCTTCTAAAATCTTACGCATCTTGCCTCATTTTGATGAATGATAATTTGTCAAGTGTCGTGGGTGTTTTGATGTCACTATATTTAGTTTGGTAGTTAGTAGTCATTATAATGTCAAGCTTCTATTATTTGACGACTTCTATGCACTTATGAAATGCTTTTTGATAAAATTACTCCCACTACACACATCCCCACAAGATGAATGATAAAGTTACGTTACAAATTACCAATTGGAGATGCATAGTGTAAAAAATAAACATTAAATCAAAATAAGATTTGTCATGAGATGTCGCAGAGATTTTTATGTCAGCTAAAAATAAGAACATTCCGATAATGGCGCTTTCCAAGTCAGTATAAAAGCAACTTTTTTTTTATCTTTTTTTTTTAATTAATATCGAAATGGTGCAGTGTAAACGGCCCGGGCGTATAAAGTACGAACCGAGCTGGAGCGCCCCATAATTATTATGCCGTGAGAGCCGGCCGATCACCTCGGACCATAACGCCACCGCGCTTCGCCTTAATGGCTGTTGCGAATCGCATGAAAATGTTTACTATTACGCCTGTTTGAGCTTGCAACTCTTACATGCCGTATGATATGCAGTTTTTGTGGTTACCCGTTAAACCGTTGAAGTTCAGGTTGTACACGTACCTAAGTCAAAGTTCAGGTCGACCATAGACAACTTCGAAAGATATGTTCATGTTGACAAAAATTAATTATTTTATTAATTACATATTATTAGATTATGAATTTCTTAAATATCAATTTACAGGTGATGCACACATAATAGCGTTTTTTTAATTATTAACAAAAAAAAACGCCAGCATAAAATTATTTATTTTAACAGTTGAGGCCGTTAAGCAAATTCAAAAGAAAACAAACGCACACAATTCAATTGTACTGTCACAATTATTTTAATTGAATGCATTTGTAATCGATATTATAAAATTTATAAATGAGTATTACTTCGATTCATATCCTTATAGCATCCATACTAATATTCATGCGAAAATAAATATATTCAGGTATTTGTTGTGTTTTCATTATTAAAATAAACATTGAACAAGGGTTTAAACTACTTTTTGTCATGGAAATAAATCTTTAAAGGGTCATTAGGAAAATGAAAATTTGTACGAAGAGATTATGAAATTACTCAAAGAAACATACAATTTAAAATCATTGTGTGTCCAAATAAAATAGCAGGAATTAACTAGAGACATAATTTCATAGCGTTCAATGATTTATGGCTCAAGCTCAAACATCAGCTCAAAAGACAAGAATGTATGCCATATGGGCAATTACAATAATTGTCCTTGGTTTCTAGCGAAATGATCTTTTAATGGCGACCATAGACAACGTAGGTGGTTTATCTCTTCAAAACACAGTAATGTATTTAAACAATACCGCGTTTTGTTTTCTTAAACGTTTCCGTTCGAACGCATGTGATATTTTAAAAATACACAGAGTAGCCATGACAAATTATATTTTTTAGCTGTACTATTCTGGAATAAAAACTTTTTACGATAAAAATAATTGTTTATTAATTTGTTAAAATATAGTATTGTTAAGATTTTAAAGAAAAACTATAATTATGTTATTTTGACAAAGTTAAGCTGCCTATAAAAACAGAAAATAAAATAGTCTTGTTAATGTTAAATTATTTAATTTGCGAATTTTTTTGTGGTTAAAAATGTTTTTTACTTTTATGGTTGGTAAAAAAATGTCAATTTACGACGTATTTTAGCCTCAATTGGGGGTGAGCTGCGAACTGGCTAGAAACAAACGCTAGTAGGGTGTCAAGAGATAGACATCACGCGGCGTTATGAATGAACGTGGACCCCCGGCGGCGACGCCCGTGGTGGGGGACAGGAATTCCAAAAACTCGAGTGGGCGACTCGGACGCCGAAAAAAGTCGTCGAACCGCACAAAGGACCAGCATCGACATCTCCCGCTTTTTATCACGAATTTTATTAAAGCTGCAGTTTGTTACAATGTATTTGTATTAATTTATAATGATACGATTCGATTTTGTCGAGCTTCGATTTTTTTTGTAAATGAAATTAACTAGTAATAATAAAAAAAATCGTTAGATCATGTACACGCGTGTAATGCGTTATTTGCAATGTTGCCATGCGAAAAAAGTTCCTCAACTTTTCATCGTCGCTAGAAAGTTTATAAAGAATAAATATCAAAGAATATGATTAATTCAAGACGTAGTGTTATCAAGTAAATATTTATAAATATGAATCAAATTCAACCGCAATGAATGGAATACATTACGTTTGGAAGGCCACCAGCTGTATTTACTTCACTGTATACTCTGTGCCAAACGGCCAAGTTCTCTTTACACGAGGGTGTGGGTCGAGTTCAATGCAGAATGTGCTTTGAAATGTTTTTAAAACCAGCACCAATTTGGGAATAAAATTCACTTTTTGTTTTTTCCAGTCTTTAAAGGAGATTTTTTAAAACCATTTTTTAAAATATTGCATCGTTGGTTCTTCCCCTGTGACTAAAATCTTGAATTTTTTATCAACTTTATTTATGATATGATTGTCATTTATCTTCAGATTCGATAAGTCCAAGTTCAGATATGCATATCTAATTTATAATTCCATAGTTCATATGGAAACTAAACGTTTCTCGTAAATTAAAAGAAATATATTCTAATGTCTAAAGTTCATGCGAGCCGCTATACTCGTAATATAAATATATATTACGACGTAAGTATAAATATATGTATAAAAGCGGAATTCGCGCACGAATATCAACATTTACATTATGCTAACAATCTCACGTTGTCGCTACGATGCGCGTAATAAATAATTAATACTTTTTTTTGTACGACAAACTCGCCCCAACCGTTTTTCAGAGTACAGGATTTGAATTTTTAACTATGTTAATTGTGGTATGCGGTGGCTGACAAAAAGGGTACTTAATGGACGACGTAAACGGTTGCGCTATGGTTTATTAAAATAACATAATAATGAACCGCTTATTTGGTTAACATGACAAAGACTGTCGTGGAATGCAGTTCATCTCGCCGGCGCTTGCCGGCATGATTGAAAACCTTGGAACAGCATTCGATCTGGTTCCAGATCACGTACATTGAACCTCGCCTTTTATAAGCCGTTTAAACTTCTTATTTATACACCTGCCTATAAACTTGCCTGCGCTTTGCGTAAATATTACGACGGAGAATTTAATTAGGTAGGTATTATCTATCTAAGTTACTAATTAGTGTGTCAGCATTACGAATGTTTGGTGTAGCGTCATATCTACTGACCTCATTTCGTTTCTAGTTTTAAAAATTTAGTAATAGAATATAGAAGGACCAAAATTTTTCCTGATGTGTTCTAGTAAGGATATTTTGAAAACATATCACATAAGGGTCGAAATATGGAATGGCAGTTAACGTAAAAGTTCATCAGTCTATCAGTCATAATTATTCACACAAAAACTCTTAAAAAGTGCAGCTAGATCAAAATTAAATTTTATGCCTTAAAACAAGTATTACAAGATAATTTAAAACAACCTCTACCTCCGCTAAAGGTAAAGGACCTTCATTTATTAAAAAGCCACACATTCTATCTCGCAGATCTTTGTATAACAGTTAATGAGCAGTTTCACTTTGTACCTGACTGCCGAGGGTCCTCAACACTGTCTCCGCACTGTTTGTCCTCACAAGGCAAATATTTGCCGCGGTCGCTCTGTTTTGTTTCCGGATCTCTGGCGAAGCATCCTAGTTGCGAGCGGTGTTTGTTTGTTTATTAATAGCCGACAAACGGTTATAATCATCCCTATGACGTGGCACTAAGGTCTATATTTCGACTGTGTTGTAATTTTGTAGAGCAATTTGTCTTGTAACTGATATACCTTATGATGTAGGTAATAGAGACCATTATTTAGTAATCATTTTAACAATTTTGCACCCAAGTGTCGTACATGTATCAAAAAATTAATAATTACAAAACAATAACGTGCATTTAATGTACATACTTTGATATTGGTAATATGAGCGTCTTTAATTAAAAATCAATCAGCCGATTTCACGTCGACATAATAATTTCTTTTCTATTGTAAAAACAAGGAAATAATGGTTCATAATTGTTGCAGTGTAACTTTCTTGTGATGCCTTTTTGAGGCATCAGAAAAAGACAAAAGCGTAAATTTTATTATCTATGAAGAAGGATATGAAGTTAAATCCTCGCTTTCTAAGCTTTGAATTGGCAATATGCGTCAGAATTTCTCCAGAAATATGCTGGTTTCGTGATAAGTCGCAATAAAGGAACTAAAACTAAACTAAAAACAAGTCTGATAACGATTCGTCATTTTAAAACAGAATAAACGCAGTTTATAGACAAAGGTTTTTAGCTTCAGTTTCCTGAATGCTTACTAATTTTGACAAAACCCGACCATTATTATACAAATAACTGAGAGATGCAAGATGCAGAAGAGGATTCCATAACGAACGGCTAGACTAAATGGTCTGCTTGTAATCTTATAGTAGGTGTATTCGTAAATCCTAACACAATTAAGCATACCTACTTTGATACAAGCAATGTAGCACTTTGCTTTCCCGTTACATAGTGACACGTCTATCA
>DVVJ01000302.1:0-16364 GCA_018234505.1 Junonia neildi neildi
AACTTTTCACTCTCAACACAAAATGATCAACAGCTACTGACAACTACATACATGTAATTAATATTATTATTTATAAATACATATAATTACAAAATACTGTAAGAGATTTTCAACAACTTGAAGAATTTGTAGATTCTATAATATATCAAAAACGAAAAAAATTCAATAGGTATTAAGCGTTTTAATGTAAATTTCAATTTCGTTATTTCAGAATTCATTAACTTAACCATTATGCATAATTAATATTCCTACGATATAAGATAAAACATAATTATGATCTCGCATCAAAATTAATTAACAAAATAATAATTGGTAATTAATATGAATATAATAAGTTACCATTAAGATAACATGAATTAAAATATTAATTAATTAATCGAAGCTAGTGTTTAAAGGCGGATTTATTAATTATAGAGGTATATAAAAATGGAATAATTTAATTTTGACCAAATCAGTAAACGGTTGTAAGTATCTACAATGTTATGTAGTAAAAAACTCAAAACAGTGATTAGTGATTACTAGAGCGTAAATAACACTTTCACGTCTTTAATTTACAAAATGCACGTCTTGATTTTCAAACAACGAGGAAAAAAAACTATTTTACTAGCAGTATTTCCATTTCTACATCAAATGTTCCGTACGTTACAATTTTAGATTATATTTTGATTTCAGAAGTCAGAAGTAGGTAATATTAAAAAATAAAGATTACTAGCACCAAAATAATTATTTCATTTTAATTATTAAATTTAAAATTTAAACTATTAACTTTGGTAATATAAATAATTAAATTAGCAGAATAACAAACAAAGAGCTTCCGCTCAGTCCGAGGTGTAACAGCAAAGTTATCTCGAAAATGGCCGCCCCCTTCCTTTTGTAGTGTTGCTGCTAAAAAATAGGATAATATTTTGGTATAGTAACTTATTATTTTAAATATTTTATTTAAGATAAACTTATATTTACAATTTTATGTTAGTTAATATCTGTCCTTTAATATTAATCGTTATTGCTCCTCTCCTTTTAAGCCGTAGTGTAAACTTCAATCGCTTAACTTTGTCAAAGATGGGTTACACATATAACAAGAAATATTTTAATAGACAAATAAATCCTGATTTTGACACAAACAAACAAACAAATTCTATCATAGTAAGTAAAGCATATGAATGAATCCAAAACTGTAATATAACTAGCAGATCCGACAGTCGTTTAGGATCATTTAAGTGACAACATTTGCTCCAATTATTTTGATGTATAAAGAAGATAATAGTATACCTTCTAAAAGTTTTAAAATATTTACTACGCAATCCTAAAATTCTATAAAAAGCTCGTTCTAGAAAGCAAACTGCATGCAAGCGGGGTCGAATTAAACGGCACCAAACAATTGAATTACCTGAATTTTCTCGTCGACTCTTCGAGAACAAAAGCGTTATTAAATACGTAATTATTCACATTTACTTGGCGTGCAAGGTTTTAATTCAAATTCGAGGGAACGATCAATTTAATTCTAGCCGAACTAATTGTTGGCGTGGGTCGAATAATTCTGTTTACTGCTTTTTAAATGACCCCACCCACTCGGCTATCATTACTTTTTATTGTAATCACCGGTTCATAAGAAAAGGTGTGGTTACTTAGTATAAAACAAATATCTTAATCAGAGATAAAGCGCTCTATTAGAAGATAAATTATTTCGTGTGTGAGGCCTCTCGCGTGTTAAGCTTTTAACGTTTTATCAAAATCGACTGCATTATTTTAACTATTTTAAATGTTATTTTAATTTATGTAAAAACATATAAATTCTATGTCAATTTGCTGCTAATTTTATATTAAAGTCAATAATTGTGTATAATATTCTAATAAAAATCTTGCGAAAAATCTAGTTTATTATTTTAATTTTTACAATTTCATTAAGAATAAACTACATAATTTTAACAAAATCTGCATAGTCAAACGTCTTAATTATAAGGTAAATGCGAGTAGTATAAACTTAATACACTTTTGTCTAAACGTACAAACCGATTATTCACGATCGTGATTAAAGCAACAGTCACCCGTGAATTCCAAAAACAAAATAATTCACTAAATGTTTTTTTTTTTTAATTTGACCCCTAATTTGTTTGCAACTCGCGTCCACCAACTAGGAGCAATGTCTTTTACGACCAAATAATGCTGTTATACTCGTAGTGAGTCATAATAGGAGGGAAAAATTTCTTAACATGACCGGAATATAGATACACCAGGAAAAGGAATGTCACTTCATTTAAACATCTGTTTTCAGAATCATTTCGTGAATTTTAATTGCGAACTCCTTTTTTAATAGCGAATACGTGGTCAACTTGTGGTGGTGGTGAAGTAACGTGGTTTACAAATACTAGTAAGTAATGTATATTTGTTGTAACTTGTAAACCACGTCACTGACTTTTCTTCTTCCTAGCATTTTTCCCGGACTTAGCGAGGGTCTGCTTTTATTCTAGCCTAGGTATTGATAGGTTACTGATTTTTACATAGAGCGATTGCCGTCTGTCCTACGCAACCCAGAGGGCAAGTCAGTAATCATTTAGACTAGAATATTACCCACTATGAGTAACGATCGTTATCTGGTGTTTTTGATAACAACCGGGACCGACGGTTTTACGTGCTCTCCGAGGCACTGTGGGTAAACCCACAAGGACTAGACGTAGAAACGAATAATTATATAAATACAAACATCCGCCCCGAGCGGGAGTCCAACCCGCGACCGCCGGCGTTAATAGTGCAATCAGCACCACTACACCAGAGCGATTGTACTCTGACTACTTTAGGGTATTTTTTTTTGGCACCAAATTTAATATAACAAAAAAGTAACCTACCCCCAATAATTAATTATATAAATGATATCTACACTATAGAAATAGCAGTAGTAATATAGTAAATTAGAAGAATTATAATGTAAGGTTTAGTTATTATTTGTTAAAGATTTTATTGTTATAACGAGTTTTACACGTAATAATGATAATTATATATAGGTACATACATTTATTTTATGAGAAAATAATCGACCTGTAAAAATTGAATACAAGTAGATACCCACCCACAGATCGTAAGGGCTTTAAATATGAATTTAATGTAATAATAAATACTAACACTTGGGTTGTATTAAGTAGTCATTGCTAAGAAAAGCAATAAATTTTCTATTTTTATTACTTACGTTAAATAAACCTTCGTTTGAAAACAAATTTTATAACCTACAATATTATCACAGGTAGTTTAAGTGCCTATTTTTTTCATGAACATTAATAACATCTACTGCGTTAGTTTTTTGTAATTAGCAATATATTCTGCAACAAAAATCTTGTTACTTGTTTCTCATCTTTGTAGGTATGTGTTATTGTGATCATTTAAAAACGATTTTGCTTCTCGTTTTAACCCAATTCACAAATTAGTTTAATATAGTAAATAGGTCTTTAATTAGTTTCCTGACTATGTAATGTTGCGATTTTATAAGTGCATTTTCCGCTAAATAAGGCCAGTTGCCCTATGTCTCGTAGATCAAAATAGTGTCGTAACTAGATGATAGCATGTATGATACGTAGATATATAATTATATGTACCTACATATTTATAAATAGTCCTGATACTTTCGTGGTTTAAGATTATCAATTTAAATATGCTAAATGACCTGAATATTATACTAATAATGTTCTTATGACAGTTAAATTTTTATTGCCTATAAAATATATGATTAGAAATGTTCACCATAAATTCTTTAAATCCCACCTTAACTCAATTTATAATGTGGATCTGGCGTGTTATGACAACATAAATTATGATATTAATATGAATAGATTGTTTTAATTGTTATGTTGAACTTTATCTTGGGGTTGATATAAATTTAGTCGTATTATATTTTCGTGTCGTGTCATTATATTCCAAACATTGTATGATGTTAAGAATAATTATGGTTTTTATGTGGCGCTTTTATAATTGGTTTCTCACTTTACATTGTAGTTACATGTTTGCTACACAGTTATATGATGACGTGTTTTGTATAATGCAATTATATGAACTATTGTTCTGATATTCAAATATTTTTTTCTAAATTTCCTAAGGATTTACAGTATGTCATCGCAACCGTTTTAATCATTCGACTTTTATTGGCTGACAATAAATAATAATTAAATTTTATTACTTTTAAATTTTATGGATTTTGTTCTGAAAAAGGAGCCCAATTCAATTAAATAAGAATTATTAGCTAATAAGATATAATGAATTTTTGTTTTGTCGATAAACTGGCCTGGATTAAACGGAAGAAAGGGTATGCTTTAAAAGGTTGGCATTATTTGTTTATTATTTTATTAAATTAATATTTATAACCTAAAAACATTTGTATTCACAGATAATTCAGACACATGTAGAACAAATGCGGACAATTGCGATTACGATCGTACAAGTGTATCTCTCAAAGCGGACAGATCAGTTCGAGCCACGAAGTCGACCCAAAGCAGCAATTATCGCTTGAACTCGTAATTAACATGCAGATATTACGCTGCAGCGCTGGCACGGCTTGTCCTAATTGCGAAGCGATTACACGTAATCGTTCAATGTGTATCTTCAAGCGGAAAGCGCTAGGTAAACTAACGAAGAATTCAGCGGACGAATTTTTAAGGCATAGCTTCGGTTAGGCTATAAGCTTATTATAATAGAAAGCTTTTTGTTTAGTGTTTATTATGATAATTTTATAGCCTTTTTAGCAGGAGATAGACACTTTAATTATGTCTAGTTTTCGAATTAAATTAAGATTTTTTATTGTTTTATAGAATATGTATTCACATATATAACTATTTAAATTAAACTTCGATATTATTCAGAAATTAGGAAAATAAAAAATGTTTACAAATAAAACAAATATCTTTATCGTTATTATTTTAGCTTCAAGCGCTACCGTCCCGCATTCTGCGTCAAAGGGTGTGGGAAACTTAAGAGATCCCAGCATCACGAAGACTTAATTAATCAACTTAACCTCTAACAAATTACACAATTAAACAATTATGTAAAACGGTGTTTAAGAAGGCAAAATATAAAAAATCACTTACTTTTCTCTTACTATACCTATATTGACTTGACTTGTTATATTATTAAAATTTTTATTCACTATTATTTTGCTCATGACACTTAACTAATTACAATACAATTTAGTCTAATAATCATACTAGAGCAATGTATTATATAAAAATCTCAATACATAAGTAAAATAGTGGACGCGATAATTGTATAATAGTCTATAGTCTTATTGACGGCATGTGGCAACGAAAAGAAAAGGCTAGAATCATCAAATGAAAATAATATAGTCCAATACGGTACGTGTTTAAAAAACACCTTCCTAACAACGTAACCGTTAATCCATTCGGGTCATAATTATTATATTCGTTTGTTCCCTGTTTCGCTGCGACTTGAATGCGTAATAAGCGAGGCTTTCCGAGTATCGGGTTAGGACTTATCGAGCGTGCCATCTGACTATTATATTACCAAAATACCACTTTAAATGCAGCCCACTGTAATCCTATAATTAACTTAAACGTAGATGGTGAGTTACATGAACAATACGGCGCGGTAAATGCATTTTCGACTGAAAATTTCTTAGGGAACTCCCGTCGAATTATGGCGATGTGATTTATTGATATTGCGATACGACAGATGTTTGTACACAAGCTGTTTAGTGAAATTTTAATAATGCTATCTGTTTCATTCGGTGGTAGTGATACATTGCTGGTTTAATAGGTGATCCTGCGCAGGTCTCGGTTAACAGAGAAGTGCGCTTTAATTGAAAACGTAGAGAGTACTTACTATACACAATTGTATAGTAAGTACTCTCTACATTTTACTTACATCTATATATTTTATTTATTAAGAACTAAATAATTTTATTCAATACAACTTTTACAATTTTGTACCAACTTTCCTCCTAATATTTACGAGTATGACCTCATGACGACTGTATCGCTACAGACACTTACAATTTGAAATATGTTGTTGGTTTGTGTATTGAAAATTATATTTAGGTACCATATTTATTTTAGTTACAGTAAGTATTCCATGTAGAACTTTCTGTTACAGTTTTAATATATTTATACATATGTATCACCTGTAAGTATGACAATTATGGAATAGTAAAGCACCGCTAATGCGGCTCGTTCGCAGTATTTCATATTAGCATACACATATCGGACACCCACATCGCAATATCGCCTGGTAGCCGGATCAAAGTGTAATTAAATCGTCAATACACGAACGCTATATGAACGGCGTTTCAATGTTTACAAGGATATCTAGATATTGAAGAGTTTGAATAAAAAAAAATAAATGTTTTTATTTATTTGTGATAAAATTATATATGCCTATTATTATCATTTAAAACAATTAAAAGGGTCTTTATATAAGGTGGGTAAACATATATTTAAAGAATTAAAAGATTTGCACGTGCAAACACGAATTATAGCGACATAATATGTGTTTCTTTTGCGTGCGTAGGTATGTCCCTACGCTTAGTGAAGATGATCCGCACTGAGTAGACGAACACAAGTTACTTACTTACACACTCAAATCACTTATACCACGACACTTTGACGATATTTGCGATGAGAAGGGTACAATTAGTTCAAGTCAATTTCGAGTCCGAAAACGAAATTAAGTTGCACTTTGTCAGAATTTGCTGAAATGAAGTCATTTCATACGAATATAAACTCCTTACTCAAAACAAGCTTACCAGGAGGAAGAGGACAGTCCGTCCAAGAGCAAGACCTTAGACTTAAAGTCCTATTTGGTATGTCTCTACATGCGGATGTAGCTAATAGAAAATTCTTTCCAGTTCAATTGGACCTGGGTGTTAATGTTAATACGTCTGATCAAATATCTAATATATCACCGAAAAAGTTAGTTTAGAGAACTTAAACGAATAAAAAATATTTTCTTTAAATAATACAATTTATACATTTAATGAAGGGCACATCCAGCCGGTGCTAAGTCTTTGTCTCGCTATGTAGCCCAGCGGTTTTGCCAAAGCGGACCGCGGTGAAACTACTAATGAATGGTGTAAGCCTTCCAAGTAACGGTCGGTGATGCGCATAATATCGAGCTATGAATTATTGATATCGACTAACGAATGTGATAAAACACTTGTCTCAAACCTTATAAGGATGTATTTAATCTTTCACCGCTTGCGATTTGCGATTTTGGCAATAATCCACGTTGCCAGTGCCAATTCCTTGTTCTTATGGCACGTTTAAAGATCGTTGTGCTAATCCACGGAACGATTTAATCGTAAAACTTCACTGTCTAATGCTTTATTGTAAATGTATGGACGGACGAGATCCTGTTGTGAATCTTCTTGACGCCATTTGACCTTCGATATCTTATACTACTCAAATATTCATTTAAATATTAACGAATTTCAATGTAATTAATTTTACGATGGCGCAAACAAATGTGTAAATGATTTAAAATGACATTTTTCTATACATTTCGATTATGTCAGACACGTATTAAATGCTTATAAGCGTTTATGAGGAAACGAATTTTAATTACAGGTTATAAATAATGTCAACGAGTCTTAAAGTATACTAAATGGCGCTATAAAGTGTCGCATTTTTAATTTTAAGACGTATTTATACGTTAAACAAATTTAATTTTATTCACTGACGGAACTAATGATTAAAAAAAGATTATTTCAATTTTTAATATGATCAAAAAGTTGTTAATTGCATTTTAATTACCCTTATATCCTTTCCTATTATATTATGTTTATTTTATTAAATACAATCCTTAGTTCGATTTGTGTGAACGGATATTGTAAGAATGAACTTGAAACTCGATGCCAAAATCAATTTCGAAGGCGATTAATATGATAAGTAAAATAAGGCGTATCCAATTTTGGATTAAATCGGTTGAATTTTGAAATTTCAGGAATATCCTCAACTCATCATGTTCAACGAGTAAACGAGAAAAGATTACATCAACGATCGCGTACAGCAACCTGCTAGACTCCTTCGCATAACCAAGGAACAAACCAGTAAAAAGCCAGAATTTCTTCATAATTTCGGTCAAGACAATAAAAATTATAAGATCCTGTGATATTTCATACAAGATTTTATATTGTAATGTTTAACAAAGCGGGACGTTATAACGAGTGGTGGTACGTGAAACAGCCGTGGTAGCGATTAGACAAAGGCTTTGACGGCGTACACACTCGTTTTGGAGACAATCATTATGAGAAAATCTAACAAATGACTAAAACACAGTAATAAAGACATTCATAGATATATACCGTACTTATGAACGACACTCACGTTTGAGATCGGTATCTGAGATAGAAGAAAAGTACCGCTCCGTTGTAAGTTGCCGCGGGGACCCGGCTGTTATTAACAAGCGAATCTCCAAAACTGCCAGTTTCTTGCATATCAACTACGAACGCTATATGCAAATTCGAAAACATAAAGATTTCCGTCTCTTTATTTCATTCTTATGTTTCATACTGGAACTATTAAGGCTATACTTAAAAGAATAATATATCATATTATGCAACGTATTATACTTCCATTATTAAATCAGAATCATCATTTAAAGTTCGAACGGACGTTTCTGAACGTTAACGAATACATCGAATTAAAGTTTAATTTCAAAAATCGCGCATCACATACGAAACTATTTAGATAACCATATATGGTTTCGTTTTAGAATTAAAGAAATAAACATTATAACTGTTGAGTCTTTTTGCCTTCGGTGTTGCTTTATAGGCCATATACGGACTGTAAATAGCTACGGAGCGCATATTTGGCACCGTGTACCTCTTTAAGTGTACCGCTAAGCACATGTATTACCTTCTTGTCCATGACTCGAATAGCAACACGATTGTATAAGCATTTCATGTTCTGATATGTCAATTTTCTTTGACCGGTAATTAAGAAAAGGTGAAACGTGACTCCGACTCAAGCGCCGAAGGTTCCGTACCACTGGGAGTCACGTGATTTCAGTGTTTATTATTTATTAGAATATCTATCGGAACAACACATAATCCGTAGATATTGTAACCTGATATTAGGTGCTATGTATGGTGTAAAGGATACAGCTTTTTAATTGCCACACAGAAAGTTAGACAAAGAACATAGACATAGTAGATTAGATATAGCTATGGTTAGTTTAAATAGGTTTAGTCCTTTTGGCAGCCAAAAGTCTTTAGTCCAGGGTATGGAACCCTAAAAATCATATAACAGGTTTTATAATTAAGCGATTGTCGTCCGCCATATTAGAATTCTGACAACGTCATAACTTTTACTGGGATGGGCATACTTTAGGCTAAAAAACTTATTGTAACATATGTTTATGAACTATACATATGCGCTTTTTATGCAGATAAGAATGTAGTAGCTCTTACGCATACATGACTCGAATAATAAGTATTTTGTAGGTATATATTTTATACCTAATTATATGAGTACATTATTATGAAACAGTTTTAAAAAGTTCCTTTTTGTTATTATTTACGAAGGATTCTTGGCATCGTTTCAGAGCGCCGGTTTTATTTTCACAAGAAGTTTGGACTTGGATGAAAGAGGTTTTTGATTATCCCCTGAAAATCTTTTATTTTCCGGCCTTAAAATTTTCTTATACGATTGTACAAAATTCGAGCTATCATTCCGCCTATCTTCATCATTTTGTCAGTGTCATATTAATCAGTTTTGTCATTTTAGTGCGAAGAGATAAATATATAAATTCACAGATAAACCAAGAGTAAGTATTTGTAAGTAAAATATATGTTTAAATTCTCTAATTCGATGATAATATCTCACGTCATCTTTTAAGAGGCATTATTTAAATACATTAGTGTTTGACCACTAAATGTATCTATTAAGGATATCCTTAATAACCTAATATAGTATTCCTTAATCAAACACGTATTAGCGAGAAGTGTTCGATCACCTGTTTCTAGATCGCGACCGAGAAATCTTGATCGTAGCGTTATTTCGCCGACTCCTGCGCATTCGAAATGCGATTCGCATTGTTCGCAGGGCATTCGCGCTATCGAACCAATGAACGATTGCTATTCGACGTATGCCCCCGTATAATTATAAAATATGCCGCGTCCCATACACCGGTGACAGATGGCTCGACAGACTCATTATATACAGGACACAATTTGTACGACACCTAAGTCATTGTTTTTCTCTACATTTGCTAAATTCTTCGTTTCGCGTTCGGTGAATGTGTAATTGTGAATTCCGGACGCGATTTTTATTATTTTGTTTGCGATGTCACGCTCGTTACTCGGAAAGGATATTTCGTATTAGTCATTTATTTATTGTAAAATAATGTAATAATCTGTTAAAATCTAACCGAGTTCGATGAACCCAGCATTTAATGCATATATGCCGATCGCGAACAAAGGTTTTTCTTTATTTTTAAAGCACCCGTGTATGAATTTCGAATTGATCTCGTTTTATAACTGCAATAAAATAAATACATGTGGCGCATTGCAAAATATTTTTTAACCCTTTTAGCTTTAAAAACGCGAAATATTATCGTTTACTATACTTATTCGTCGATGTCGTAAAATTGCTATTGATTTTACTTAACTTGAATATATATCGTCGTTTTAGTATTTAAATTTTCCTAATCCTTAAGATATATGTTAAAATATAATACTTACGGTCGTTATCGATTTATAAGTGAGGTAAGAATTTCATACCCATTTAAAAGATTTTAAAATTAAGCACCAAAACTTAAATTTTAAAGTTACTAAAATTGTTGATTATTTAGCAAATTACATATGGCCTCTACAACAGTCAGATGCGAAGTGACAACAGCTTCACAACTGACTGTAGAAGCAACATCCCCTGAGGAAGCTCCGGTGTCGGAGTGAAACGTGCGTTGAGTGTCTGTGTGTACATCATACCAGATATAATTATGTTATTTTGGTGGATTATAGCAAAATAAATACTTGAATTATTCTTATTACGGAATTACGCAAATTGAAACTTCTAAAAGGATGTAAAATAATTATAATTTTAAACCTAACTCTACAAAACAATCAGAATATTTTGTTATACATATACTTAAATGTTTTATTTTTATATTTTTATAAAGCAACGTTTTTTCTTCATAATAGAGCCTTATTTACTGAGAACGTACGCTCTTAAGTACGCTGTAAATCTTTAACATATATAATAGTTACCCGTAAATTTATTCAGCATAAATAATATTCAGCGTTGGCAGTAAACCAACGGCTCTAAAGAAAAGAAAGAATATCGCAGATAATGAGCCGAGAGACATGCAAATGTATGGACTGCCTACATTAATTTATCACATTATCTATGGGAGATCGATAAACTTGGACTCATAAAAGTACCCTTTAAATTGCTATTAAAATTTCTGAAGAAATCTCTGTTAGCAGTAATAGTACGCTTATTTATTAATTTAATTTATTATCTTAAATACTCAGATGAAATCCAAGGTATAAGATTTTCTGTACCTAAACATTACGTATATACCCTATATAAAGTTAAAATACACATAAACACTAAATAAATGGCTTCCTTCTGTTATAATAGTCCTAAGTGCAAAACTTCAGTTCAGTATAACTAGTATTTATGTTATACCAATATAATTTTTGCTCAAGTTTTGCGCATAATACAGTAGAATTTTTGGTACAAGAAAACCTTCCATAGATTTTGTTATGCCCTATAAAACCCAGTTTTCTTAGGGATCTAAGGAAGTTTTTTGGTGAATGAAAGGTCCTCTTCCACATTGCTCTGTACCCAAAGTAATAAACGCGTATGAAAAGATTCATGATTATTATTATTAGTTAAGTAGTAAACGAATGAAAGTGTAACAAACAAACATACGTATTTCTGCATTGTTAATATAACGTACGAATACTTTACGGTATTAAACTTGCAATCAGGCTTCAGGTAATTTCGCAAAAAAGTTGTTTCGGGGGCCACTATTGTTATTTTTGTCATTAAAAAAGATTTTTTTTTTCACAAAATTTAAAATTGTCAAAAAAAATAATGCATCAATCAACAGTGACTGCTAAGTTTAAGCCGAGCTTTCCATAGCGAGCTGTACATTATTAATCTAAGTAACTCGTTTTCAGAATAACATTACGAGTGAGTCATACACTCGTAAGCATGCAGTAGTTGACTCATGATTTGTAATTTGCATCTGTACTTTTGAATAATATTTCTCCTAAGACATGCCTAATTATTTGAAAAAAAAAATCTTTAAGTGTGAATTTTTTTTATTTTTTTTAGATAAAGCACTAATAATAAACGAGCATGTGACGTCATCTAATATTTACATTTAATATAATTAGCATAAATAAACAGCCGTAAATATGGCTTGTGTAGTACCTACTTGACAGATTTTAATGTGCCTATGGCATTTAGTTAAATGATTATTTTAGTATTGCAAACGAAATAAAAAAAGGATACTGAGTAATAGTAGGTTTAAATAAAATAGAAAAGAATGTTTCAGTTGCTAACATCTCTTGAAATAAGAAAAATAGAAAAAGACGTATCTTCTACGTAAACATTTAATGATATTGAATTCTAGACAATCGTTATTTGACAATATTCAAATGTTTCAAAAATTTTCTATCTATTGAATATTTTATAACAATGTTTAAACTTATTATTGTTTTATTATTATTAATGTATATTTTGATGCTCTACTCTATCTCGATATATAAATAATAACATACAGAAGTATTCCGAACGTTGGTATTCGCAACGCTGCTAGCTAATAATAAGCCGCTAATCGTAATAGAAATTTAATCACGCTCCCGCGATAAACATGCAATATTGCAGTTGTAACTTACGAATGTAAATTCTTATGAATATATATATTTTAAACGCATTAAACTCCCACAGCAAGGGCGTTAATACAACATTCTGCATCCGACCTGCACAGTTAGCCATACAACAAATACCATTTCGCGCATCCGGCTCTGCGCTTACGCATTCAAAACGCAACCATCATTTGTGACAAGAAAGCACATAACCTCATTAGAAACCTAACACAAATTGAGTGCTCACTTTATCTAATAATTTTATTATACATATTCAAAAGGGCTCCGTCGGTAATGGTCGAAATGACCCGCATTCGGCTTTTAATCGTCCAATTAACATTTGAAGTCACGTTTCGGAGAGACAATAGCCATCTTCGTGGGGCCAGCGTCGGCTGGCACATTGGCAGCGCGAGTTCCACATATTAATGTTTATTTGTTAGCGGTAAAACACGTACGTATATTGAAATGACGTAACCTTAGAAATATTTGCAACCTGCTTCATACTATCTACGAGTGTAATATACTTTCTCGTCATATCAATAACCAAATTTTATCCAGCTCAACAATACACATCAACATACTACCGAATTTATGAATATTTGAGTTATGTCTTTATTATCTGGAAATATGGCACATAAAACAATTAAAATGGAATTGTAGGAGTATAATGGTTTCTTCGTATTCATAAGACAATTATTAGTTATTCTAGATCGCTAAGTATTGTACTGCTCAAAATTAATATTAATTTCGGATTTCGTAAATTCCAGCATTAACAAGACACGATAAATAAACACTTAATAAGACTTGCAATTGTAGTATTTAATAGTAAACCTACAATGAAAATAAAAGAACGTATTTTCCTTGAGAAATCTAACGGTTTTCTGTATTTCTTTACAATTAATTTTCCACATACACATGGGTTATAAGAGCATAAATTTACCTATTCAATAGTTTGTTTTAGGAATGCAAATGTCACACAATGTTTAATAGATTCACACATTTGTTTAAGAGGTTAATAAGGTTAAGATGTAAAAAGGTTAAGTATATGAAAATATTTATTGAAATATATCACCGAAATAGTGTGATGACATAATGCACTTATGATATCGTAACATTTTGCATAATGAGTTATACTACATATGTTTGCGAATGTAGGCACGTATTTTATTTCCAGTAGGAAATTTCTATTTTAAAGACGCAGATGCAGATATCATGGGTAGGAAAATTGACTTCACAATGGACCAATTTCATTAGTATTTGTGCGTTATTAGTTCAGAATATGTACACAATTGTCTGTTGGCAACCTTCAATTCTATTCACATATAGTTTGATTTAAATGAATGTATAAAACAGAATAATGTAACAAAGGTGTGAAGCAATAACAAACGATAAAGGAGCAAGAAATTAAGCGCATAGATTGATACGCGTCAGCTCTGACAGACACAAGAGCTTAAACTCGATTTAACTACTGAGTCTCGCGTCTATCAGAAGTAAATCTATTGTCGTTGTTAAGTGTCAACAGTAGTATTAATCCGACAAGCCGTATAATTAATCATTTACACAAAGATCGTGATCCACATACCGCAATATTAAAAGCCGGTGCGTAATTCAAATGAACACCACTGAATTATTTATTCTCATTCATTTCATACGATATATTTACCGTTCGAGAACTTTTAGATCAGTGACAGGTAGGCATTGCGACACATCCTGATTCATTAGTAGTTCCCAATTGTATTGTTCTCAGAATATCAAGACCGTTGTTTACAGCGGTGGCCTATTCAAATCGGCCGGTTAACGACACTTCGGAATAATTAATAAGGTATTGGCGATCACAATCCGGGGCGTTATGAGTGGCGCTTTCTAATCTCTTTAATAAGATCTAGGCTCTGTTCCAACTGTTGAATTCGAATGTTAATGGGTATTGTCTGTGTCGGTATTTCAGTGAGGTAAGGGTTTGATGATTCAAGTTTCTTCTGGTGTGGTCTGTTACGTAAACTTTTATGTTTTTTTAGGCACCGGCATAATGTGTAAATACATTATATTTTGAACATTTTCTATAAATAGATAAATTACCTACTATATCTTTTTACAAAAATCACATTTAGAGACTTGCATTGAAATTTTCGCTTTGAACGTCGTTATAATCTTTTATATAGGCTGTTTTCATAAAATTAATTTTTATATGTTATGGAAATTATGGAGAAATCTTTCCTATTATTATGAATGATATTTTGTTATACGAATGGAATTTTGTATTTCTATAATAAAATATTAAGATTTCAAAACTAACTGTGAGTATTATAAAATCGACTCCAACACATCTAGTGTTGGGTACATTTGCATAACAATGACGAGAACAAAAACGTCGTGTTATTTATTATTTGAATATCGGAACTTAACATTTTAAAATATATTCGTTATAATTAATTCGAAATACCTTTATAATGTTTGGAAAATTCGATAGCAGTCGAGTCGGAATAGCAACGATGACACCTGAGCGTGGGCAGATGATAATTTATATAATACTAAATATGAATCAGAATGCTTGAACATATTACTTATGCTAATCACATAAATTTATACACATAATAAAATAACATCAAAACCCAATCTGTACATTAAAAAATCTCCAAATTATTTTAATTATGTAAATACAGAAGCCAAAATGCCCATTCAACTAGCTATATAGGTTTTGTATGCAGTGAATACAAGTAGAATTGTTTATAGATATATAAATAACTAGTTTCCTCTTAGAGCTTTTAGTTAGATACAATTTAGGTATGGATACTAGTTTTAAACTGTAATCGCTAATTTTCAAATAAATTTATTTTACGAGTATCTTATTCTTATATTAAAAGTCGGCATAAATAGAAATTAATTTTATTCCATAATATACATTTGGTTAGGTTAACATTTCCTTTATGAATCAGTCAAAAGTCGAAGTTATATATACATACTAATATACCTACTGAATACGTTATTAAATTTAATAATACCGAAAATCTAGACCCAACAGTAACATATCGTAAGTAAGGAACCTATTATTTCTTTAATTATAGCTGCAAAAACAGTTTTTAAGCACACCTAAAACTAAAGTTTAATAATACGATCTTATCTATCCACAAGGCTATATTACCATCTATCGTCATAATTGGAGCAAGCACGGATAGTTTAATTTAAATTACAAAACGTTTAAAACGTGGCCGACCCAATTTTCACAGTGAGGGCGACGGCGCGACTTCGTACAAGGTAATGAATGCGGGATTACATCGAAAGATTCGATCATTGTTGTAATTCATCTTGATTTATTGTTGCGTGAGGTGAATGTCGTGGAATTGGGGGTACCTGAACCAACTGCTGATGTTACGTTGCTGGGAGCCGTAAGAACGTATTGCCGATTCCATTATTCATAATTACCTTAACACCAGATAGTATATCAAGTCATATTTTCAAGCTATTCCTCAAATAAAAGAGGTTTTGTTTGGATGATTTTATGTGTATTTTATGCAATATATTTACTTTTTTTATCAAACTAAGCAAGCCGGAAAGT
>DVVJ01000303.1:0-16362 GCA_018234505.1 Junonia neildi neildi
CTGCTCGTAATTAGTTTAATCACAATGAATTTATTTATCACAGCGCGCCGGACGCCGCACGCTGTAAACACACCGCGTGGCCGAGCCCCTCGGCCTATATTGCAACTTCTATCAGTTGTAATTCAAAATATCAAAAGAAAATAGTTTGCTCTGATCGTAATCAATAAAAATAAAATAATTTTTAGTCATAATATTACAATTATAATAAATAATTGGCCAAGTGCATGTCAAGCCAGGCGTATGTAGGGTTCCGTAGTAATAATCAAATAATCAAATCAAATCAAATTCTATTCACCATGATATGTGGATAACCATTAATTTAATTCCTAAAATTAACTTATTTCAGTTATTTCTTAACAATAGACACGTTTATTTTAACAATTACTTATAAAATTAGGACGAAATTTTTCTTTTTACTTTCATCGATAACAACTCGATAGCTATACAAGCCAACATAGCTGTGATAATTTGCCTTTTAAATTCATTATATATACTACTATTCAGTTTTTTTCCACATTTTTAGAAGCAGTAGTTTAGCGGGTAGAGGCGGGAGACACTTGATTCTAAGAAAAATTTACACTTTAACGCTTAATATTTCGGGAACGGCTCCTCGCTCGGAAAAATGGTTTTCCTACGTCTATAATATTTTAAAATTATCCATCCAACGATACCCAACACTATGTGATAAATAAGATAAAAAAAATCCTTACTTGACATATAGGGGAGACACCCTAAAAATTTAAGTAGGAAAGAAGTAAAATATAAAATCTTTTTTATTTATGAAGCACGTTTAGAATGATTTTAGAACTCTTAATTTTTTTTGTTATATTAATATACAGAAAATGTATCATCAGTAAACGGAGAGAAATATGTAGATTTTATCTAAATAAAATACACAGCGTAGGCTTCATTCAAATTAAAGTACCTATACAGTATAGTTTGCTCATTCGAATGTTTTGATTATTTTCGAACAAATATAAAGCAATCTGTTTTTAACTATGAACTATTTTCCATTGCATTTTTATTGATATCAGAATTATTTTTTTAGCTCTAACTTTTTAAATCTAAAAATAATATGTAGTAGAGAATGTCATACCTACTGACCTCTATAATCCTAGTTTATTGCATGTGTAGTCAACCAAAATATTGCTCAAATATTGCTTCTATATCTTTACTTGCATTAATTACGAAATTAAATTTGTTATATTGGTATATACCGAAGTTATTTTAAATGTATGTATATGTCTGTTTTGTATTTTAAAAACGTCATTCATTTCCATCAAGTTTTTCTGAACTTTATTTATTCCAATAGCACCTTCTGTTTTGGTACGTGTCCCGTACATATTCTATGGCAACAGATATTGATGACGAACAGATATACTTGACATGGAATCAGAATCTATTCCACTTCGTTAATTCAACAGAGACGTCGGCGCCAAGTCGTTTAAGTAATCATGATTGATTGAGGCAGGCAGATGAGTTAACATCATTCTGAATGCACATGTACCCGATGTATTTTGTCGTTTCGAGTCCAAACAAGCGGAAATCGATGATTTAATGACAGAACGCCTGTCAGTGTTGAAGTTACTAACTACTTGGTATCTAACGTACTAGTGATCGCGTGGTGGTTGATTTTAGACCATAAAACCCTTTAAGTCTTTACATTCATTTTCGTTTTCATGATTTTAATTTGACAGGTTGAAAACCGATTGTATTTTGAGTGATAGGATTATCACATAGGAATTTTTATTTTAATTAATTTGACATTTTTGATGCACATTATAAACAAAAATCAAAGCACTGTAGTACACAAAGTACTGTTTCTCTATTTCATTTTAACTATGACTCTTCATTTCGTCGAATTTTCATATAAATGGATGTATGTAAAGCTTTTACTTTACGTATTCATATACATATATGTACACATGGTACCTACAGCTTATTATTTCTTAACATATTCAGTGTTGTTTTTTTCTGTATGAGTGCTTATAGAGCGCTTCTGGTACTAAGTTTAAAAACTTACACTGAAATTTACGTTAACTTATTCTTGAAGCACTTACTCATACAATACTGTATTTATTTCAAAATAATAATAGAGTTTACCATTGAAAATGAAAAACAAAAATGCTTCGTATTGCTATGCAAAATTTTAATAACACAAAAATATTGGAATAGATATGTTTTATTCAAAAGTATTTTAAAACAATGACTGAATAACTTATCCTGGTCATTGTATAATTTATATGTTTTTTTTAATAAAAATTGGTAAAGCACTATAGGAATATTCCGAATCACGTTATAGCCATTGACCAACCAGGATTTTAATTTGGAGTGGGTCACATTGATAAAAAGTTGTTTTGTTCCCAATTTTTATTTTATACACTCGTGCATGAATTTTTTAATAAAAATTTTCGCTTTGTATTAGGTATATGTATATTTGTACATTTGCTGGAATATTAATTTGCTGAGTTGGTTGATACATGATATTTAAGGCATAAAAAAAGTAATAAATAAACCGATATTTTACATTTGTATGTATATTGTTTGCATGTTTAATTAGGTAGTTATTTTTTCAACATTTTGGTTAAATTTTCGATTTATTGGTTAAAGTATGGGAACGCTGACTTTCACAACATGCTTAATAACATATTTTTAGAAATATTAATATAAACTGTTATTGCGGAAATAATCTTTCGTAATACGGATATGTATATGTATATGTATAATAATTATGGAGTTCATTAAAGATATGATAGCTGCATTAAATAATCTAAAGACAGTATTACCGGTAAGTATTTCTACAATATTAAAGCTCGTAAAAAGCGCTCCGTCGTGGGCAGGTGTAACATGTTTATCACTGCTGGAGATAATATCGAGCTCCGTAGTAAATAACACCACATCTTTCATATGACGTTGTAAGCCAAATGAAATTTTTATCAAATTTATACTTGGTCGGTACCAGTTTGTATAATTTTGTTAAATAGTTTTAAAAGTATTTGTATTTTAAAATAAAATGTTTAAATTTAATTGTGAATAGCCCTACGATGTAATGCATAGATTGGATTTACGACAAGTGGTTTGAGGTTTCGTTGCTCTGTTATTACAATCTAGCTTTGTGCTTTTTTATAAAATTATATTTTTCAAACATTCAATACTGTACTTAAATTCTAACCAATCTATTTTGTAAATTAACCTGTTTAGTTAAAATAGGTGCTTATCTTTAAAAGAAAATATGTCAATACGCCATATGGATCCTGATATTATATATATATGACACCTAACGAAAAATAATATATTATGAAGATATTTTATATTTTTAAGCATACATCTTAGGCGTTTTTAAGATAAGTATAAGCAGTATTTACTTTTGTAATAACGTGCCGTTGCTCCTTTTTGGACTGAAAACTTAAAAGCTCGCTTTTGCTCAGAAATAAGACAAGTTCGATTTTTCGCCACCAAAAACTACACATAATATAAATTTCAGCGCAATCGTTATATGGTTTACGAGATCACCTTTAAGAGAGAACATTGTATGTTTATTCAAAATATGAAAGTGGTAATGTAAATTACAAATGAATCGTGCTTATTTAAGCGCATAATTATGATACGATTTTCGTAATAATTTTTGCTCCCACAAATCATTTTTAAAACCAACGGCGTATGTGATTGTCTTTGACGTTTAACGAAATTATTATTTCGAGGTTACGAGGGTAAATTGTTTGCAGAGGCAAAAATTGTATATGTAAATATTTAATAAAAAGTTGAATTTAAAATTTTTGTCCGCTACAATTTTATTGTTAAGAGGTTCAATTTTTTTATTCTTCAAATATTCACGTTGAATATTAGGTATAATTTTATTCCACATTGACTGACTTGAATCATTATTATAACATTATATTTCTAATTTTTTGCCAGACTTGACTAGACATTTTTATAAGCAGATTTATGTAATTGTTTTATACGATATTTTATTCGATCTAAGTAATTGTTGTTTTCTTTTTTTATTTTGTATAAAAATATCATATAATGTTTAGTTCGTTCAGCATAAGGCCGTGTTTATTTATGTGTAGTATTTCCCGTGATAGGGACGAAGTTTGAAAGTGGTTGGCGGACCGTAAGAGTAACTCACTCAGCCGTCGATGAGTTCATAACGAGTTCATTCGCTGTCGATGTTCTGGAAACTCGGGCAAGGGCGCAAACATGTACACCTATTAGATATCTGCTAATGTCGTTTGATCTTATAATAATGATCTTCGCTTCACTAGGAGCAAATAATAAATCTTATCTCGTGTGTTTCAGACCCTTTCTGCAAATACCGATATACTAAGGAGCTTTCAGATTATACAAATATGCAATAAATATAATGCAAATTTTAAAAGATTTTCAGTAAATATTTAAAAAAAGCAAGCTTTGTATAAAATATAACGCTTGTACGTTACGTCTGTACGGTACGTACGTCTGTATTCATTGGTTACCTAATAAATAACAAGGGTCTGAAATAATACAACAATACCTATAATACAATTATGGTGGTATAAAAATGTTTAATACCAATATTTCATAATTATCAGCATTGAAACTTGGCAAAGCATTTTCAAATGACTAGTAACCAAAAATGTTTTTGAGTGATTTTATAAAATGTTTCTACAATACTATAGCGTACACATTATAAGCTTTTTATTTTTTAGATTACGGGGCCTATGTTAAGGCAGCACTTACTTAACTTCTTAATTAACCACTTAAGTAATTAATTAACCACAAAAATAGATGTTCAAAAAATCGCTTACCGTCTATAAGTCCAATCAGAATAAGAAGATATTGTCCGCTATAAGGTGGACAATAACTAGAAATAAAAAAAGGTTCAATTATTTATGGACAATATAAAATCTACCTAATCATAACTATTTTTAAATCTAAAAAAAAGTAAATAAAAATTGATGATGGTTTGTTACCAAGTGGTGACGCTTTTCATAACCTCAAACATGTTACCACATTTTTTGCTATTGTTAAACATCGGTACAGTTTCCAGAGCAATGTGTGGGGTTATCGACAACCCTGTTCAGTGAGTTCGACCCCCGGGCAGGCTAGTCATCCATGTGAAACTTCAAACTGACTGCGAAGCTCTAGTAAATTTTTAATAGGTCACTAGATTCTTTCATCTCCATAGTTCGTTATTGATGGAATTACTGAGTTTTCAATAAATCAACATAATGAGGTATTCATGTTCTTTATGCATGATATTATAAAATGGTTAGAATCATATAGATTTAATATTCTATAAGGTAATATAATTAATATGAGTTTAATATAACTTTTAACTTAATAAACGTACTTAAAAATAAACTTCCTATTTATTGTATTATTGTTTTCAAAATCCTCTAATCTAGCGGAGTTCAAAAACGTCAAAGACTAATCATAAAATTTAAATTTAAAAAGAAATAAAAAGTGGCTATGGCTATATGACTGATTCGAAAAATCCTTGTAAAAGATCCGTACAATATCATAGTTAATATGTTGGTTCACGTTTATTATATTGTTGGTTACTTTAGTTATTGAAATGCGTTTATAGTAAGATATGTGGTTATGTAAGATGAAGTTTAAAGGAAGAATATTATGTACATGTAGTACACGAGGCTTACGACGCCAGGGTAAATGACTGTAGCTGCGGGTATGCTTCACATGTATCCAAGGATAAAAATCCGCCAGGAAAATGTTATTTATGGTCCGATTTAAAGTCTTCCGTTTAACTGCACCGAGCAGGAATATTAATGAAGTTATTTTCTGCAACGAGAAATAATTGGCATAATTACGACACCGTTGTAGCAAAATCCGCGACCTATTTATAAAACGTATCATTATAATATTGTTGACATTATTTCCAGATTAAACTTATTTATTACTCATTCGTGTTTATATTTTACTAATTATTTTATCACTTTTGTATAAAATTTTACTTCTGTTCACAACGAGTATAAATTATATGAAGTAGATAAAAAAAAATATATAAATACTTATATGCTTCTTCAATTATATGTATAATCAAAATTAAGAAAGTATTTAATTGCTATGGTAATTTATTATTAGTATGTAAGACTTCTTTAATCCGTTTCACGATGTTTGTAGAAATGAGCGGGAGATGGTGCGACGAATCGGATGTGAATAACGAAACTAGCCGCAGGCGGCTCACAGTTTCCCTGTTCCCAAATCCTTTGTTCAAACGGAACGGTGCTGCAATGGATCTTCTAGTTGTTTATTATACTACCATTTAGGTTATTTAGTTACTCAAACACTAAAACTACTAAATATCTAAGCTTTAAATTAAATGTACAAAAAAGACAGCGTTATAGAATTGACACGTCACTACGGTTGCTCGGGACGTTGAGGAAATTACTTCTTCACGCCTCATCCTTTAGAGACAATCGGAAAATATACATCTTAAACGATAAACTATTCATTCATTTAAACAAAATTTTAATTCAATGCACAAAGCGTTTCAAAAATCTACCTTTCAATAACATTTTAGTAAAAGACGTATTACACAGACTTTCAAATGTTTACACACCGATTATATTCTACTGTTATTATATTTTTGTAATACTTTTATAAAAGGGGAGCTATATATTTATAAATTTTAACCCTTGCGTTTACTAATTATATAAGCATGTAAAATATTTTCCACAGCTTGCTCTCGTTAATAATGCTTACATCGTGAAATTTTAACTTTGTCTGAAAAATAAAAATATTTAGCAGACATTTAGTTTGACATTTTCAACTCTTTGCTTTGTGTTGATACAATTACTGGTACGACAATGGCGTAATGGCAGAAAATAAAATACCTAAAGCAGGCCATCGCAATCGGAACACTATTGTCCATAAATACGATACAAAAGAAATTCCGAGTGAGCAAAAAGCTTGTATGTGTTATTTATGTAAGAACGCGTTAACTTTATCCGAGCTGCTTTGAAATGGAATCTTTTAATTGGATTATCCGTCTTTATCGTGTGTTCGTTTATTAAATGTTACCCAACGACATTAATTTACGTATAAGAAAAAAAAAATGAACAAAACAATACCTACTTGACATAGTGAGATTAAAGTTTAAATTTAGTTGTTTAATTAACTAATTTTGGTATTGTTTTCTTTAGTTGATAAATGGCTGTCCGCTTATCTTTAACATTACTAGAGCTTTTTTCGTGAAACCATTTTTTAAAATCTTAAAAATAAATGATAATTTACTTTACTCGTAAGTTCATCAACTTGCGTCCACTTTGTGATAGCCAAGCCGGTCTATCAAATGCTTAAACGATTTATAAATATCTATTATACATGAATAATAAGATAATGGCTAAATCACGTATTATAGCCGGATTAGCAGTCTGCCTTAAAGATACTCAGATGTAATTATGGTGGAGCCAAAGAGCCGCGTTAAGATTGTATATTAATGAGTAGGGGATATACATAGTTTCATCATATTGCATAAGCTATCCGACGCCCACCTTGAACATCGCCCCAAGGTACAACATGCTTGTTATTTATACACGGAGAAATTTTACTTGGACTGAAAATTCCATCACTAAGCACAGTAAGGTCGTTTTCTGATTTGTCGACGCGGGAGCGGTGCGGGATCTGTAAAGTTTGCACCGAAACGATTCCGCGTTGCCTTCATCTCAACTATCGTTCTTGTATAAAATTCGGTTGTTCTTTGTATAAAATTCTGCAGTACTTCGATTGGTGACGATATTTTCGCGTGTTATTACATTGTTTATCGCCTACGTCAAAAAATATAATGTTACTGGCGTAGTCCTGATATTGAAACTAAAATTTTAAATGCCGACCTTTGACTTTATCAAAATGAAGAAAAATTTCTTCCAAAAAACTAATGAAAATAAACTAAAATGATGGGGTAACTCTTAAATATTTATATTTATAATCAATCAATCATTTATAATTCAAAGAAAATCACTTCAACACTAACGAGAGTTGACAATTTTAACAACTAAATTTAAATACACACAAAAAACTATTCAATTTAATAATCAAAAATTAAACAATCACAATTTCGTTCGTTAGATGTTACTAATAAGTAGGTACTTATATGATTTTAAATAAATATTAATGAAACTTCGGATTATATTTCTTGCTCTACCTGTGATATAAGTAGTAAAAGTCCTGAAACTATGACAATTTTGTTTAATATATCTATCGCATTTATTATCATATCAAATTAGCCTTGATGAGAAATGACTTGAGATGAAAATCTTATAATTTGAAAAAGTTTTGTTTAAAATTGAACGCGTTTTTATTGACAAAAATAACCAGAAAATAAAATGCACATGTTGTTACACAGTAAATAATTCTAACGCGAGCTACAGTATTCACACTTGCAATAAAAGCAACAATGCAATTTAGCAGAGTTGCATTCGGCCGATGGCTCCTCACTAAAAGTTGTTTCATTCGTCCACTGCCAACGATTACCGACACATACATACATACGCGTACCAGAATAAAAATACTGGCAATCAGAACACTACGACCTATTACATTTACGATATTTTATAACAAAGGAGAGCGTAACGGAGCGTGAATAATGCCTCGTTTTATAACGCAGATATTTGTTTAGTCGGAACTAAACTTTGGGTGCGTAATTAATTCTATTCGCCTGCAGACAATTGTTTAATAACCGCAACACACAAACTTTTCCCACAGTTTTCGTTTCGTATAAAGTGTACCTAAATTACTTTTAAATACACTCATAACAAAAAGTATTTATTTTTATTTTTAAAAGATTGAATGTAAAACAAAGTTAAATAGCTTCAATATCTACCAATAAATAATTTAGAAACGCATTCCTATATTATTAGTAATTAATGAAACTCTGAAAAAAAAATTACTCCCGTTAACGTTCATGAATAAAGAATAAAGCTGTACTTTTTACTTATTTGCCAGGGATAGAATAAAAGGAAATTCAAAGCTGTATAACGTATAAAATGCAGCGATGTCCGATTTGTGGGAATAGCGTATAAAAATTTCAAAGAGCCTATACGAGCGCACTGTCCGCGGCCGCGGCCGCATCACTCGCCGCTGCATAAAACATGCAAATTGGACCACTTCGCTGGTGTGCCTAAGTACACTCGCTTTTGCACTTTTATGTAAAATTGAGGCCTATTAGTCATGTAAATATTGTTAAACGAAGCGCATCCCCCGCTCGTACTCAAATCCTGTTATGCAGTCCAGTTTTGAATTAAACTCCTATGATGAACAGCTCAGCGCTCGGTATAATTAATTATGCACTCGTTAAATATACGACTACATGCATAATATTTAGTAATTGACTATCATTATTATATTTGTATATGGACTATTTTCATTTTCATCTTCACATAATTTATTTAAGACATTAAAATGATTGTTTACGTAGATTGTTTAGTCTAATATTAGATACCTACTTCGTAATTAGTCTTTTTCAGCTGAAACTGGGGTCGCAATTTGTAGGTAAGCTTTATTAGATCACCAACAATAGAGTTTAAACGACGCAGGGTCGCCGATTTTTCCTTGTTTAAAATTTGAATAGTGGGCATTTGGTGCTATAATGATCTTTTGTATCTTAATGGCTTTAGCAATAGCAACCTAATTATGAAACTGAATAAACATTATATTCTGCTACTTGAATAAAAATATTAGAATATCATATGAAAATTTAAAATAATATGAACCTTTCATGTAAACGATAAATATTAATGTTCGGTTAAGTATGAATACATGTTAAAATCTCGTTCCGTACTCGGCTTTCATTTAATGCTCTTAATCAAAATGCTATAAGTCAAAATATTGCACAAAATAAAATTTATCGAAATAAATAATACTGAACGAATTTTTCTTCCGTTGTTTGTATGACAATAATAAAAAGTAATCGGTGTTAAATATTGAAACGTTCGCCTTTAATAAATAGTGAATAAAATTGATATCATTTAGTGTAAGCGCCGGAGGCAGATACGATTCCTGTCAGAGGTGTCTGGGGAGGTTAACCGCTAGGTCTCACGTCCGCTTCATCAATTACCCCTGTCTCTCGCTCCTCTCTTGCCACGGGACTCCCCGCGCGGGTAACTATTATTCTTATTTAGTCCAGTTTTAATGTTGCAACGTTTTTTTTGTTAATTGGTATGAGTAGCATTATTTCGATTTAATGTAGCACTTAATCAATGTAATATTTTTTTAAAATATTTATTGTTCAAGTGATATGGAGTAATTTTTCGATATTATCTATGTCAAATAGATTGACGAAACCAAATGAAAGATTAATTAAAACGTTGAAAAATAAACGATAAATTGTGGGAAAATAAACTTTTGATCATTATCTATGTATTTTTTAACGCTCACAAGATTTTAGTTATTTAGATAGTGTCAGGTTTAATTTACTACCGTGCTACTGAATCTTCATAAAATAGTCACAACCCAGTTTCACTCAATACCCTTTATAGCGACATTTTATTACCTTCAGTAATTCCGAGATAGCGACCGTATCTGTTGTATTATTCTAAAACAAACAATGCCATTTGAGCGTGACTGCTTCGAGGCAATGAGGTTACAGATGCAAAAGCAATTTTATCACCGGTCATTGTTCACAGACATGCCCATCCAATCATAATAAAGCTTGATAAAACCTCGGCTCCGGTGCTCTCGCTACTTATTTGATTCATACACTAAACATCTTTGCGTTTTCAGCCCGTTTGTAAAATAACATCTTCTCATTCCTGTTAGCAATGTAACATACATATATACGTATATACATGGCTACAGTCCTACATGTAACTGAAATTGTTTGACATACTTAATCCATTTAAAGTAAAAATTAGCCACAGTTACAATAGGTCGAAAAGAATAATATGCGGTAGTTGCTTACAGTCGTAAGTAATACAGTGCACTGAGCATTGGGACCAGCAAGCGCTGATCATCGTGGCATTGTTTATCGTCGCACAGATATGGTGCGATTGCCGCTCAAACCACCGCTGAAAACAAATTGAATGTATTAAGCGCCCAGCACAACTTTATATTCTGTTTATACAGCACGTTTTACGACTCGACGTGCGTGTTATTTTGTTTTATGTTAGAATTATTGTTCTCCACTAGTACTAAAACGACTACGAGACTGCAACACCGAAAGAAAATTACAGTCGAATGCAGGTTACGAGTTATGTAAAGATGTGTGCGGAGGAAGGACGTAAAAAGGCTCCTACAATATTCAATACTCAGTCACGAGCGTCGAGCCCACTAATACTCGGTCATTCAATTTCAAATTATATTCTATTGATTCCCGGGAATAATTGCAGCAGTATAATTTGTGAGTGGTTTTCAAACATTTGTTATAATGTCCGAACAGTGTTATAACTATTTAAACAAAGAAGTTTAAATAAAGTTTATTAATTTGTTTTAACTCCTTATTTTGTTTTGATGTTTAATTTATATAGGCGGCAGTTTCCATGAAATAATAATAAAGATGTCAGACTCAACCTCACCTAGAGCATTTCTCTTTAAAAGCAGTCGAAATTGAAATATTGGTAATGGCTTTAGCGAGAATAATTTCGTTTTATATTGGAAAAAATTTAATAGTGACCTATTATTGAAGAACATCTTGCGATTCAACAAAACTGACGTCTAAAATATTGAGACTCAAGTGGTGGATGGGCCGGTGCCGACACGACGAGAGTGCTACGACCTTTTTTCATTAATGGACACCGAAAACCTTCGCCGTTTCACTCGAAAAATCTTTTGGAAAATAAATGAATCCATACCGTATGTAAATCGCATCGTCGAAAGTTTTTTTATTGAAAAACTTGAAGAACTGATGAAAATGGACCGCGACGGCGAAGATCTCACCTTTCATCTTATAAATGTAATATGAAATTTAGAACGTCTCCGTTTATTTCGAGTTACCTAAAATTGTTTTTTATTTAAAAAAAGTTTTACCATTCTTTATTTTTTTCTATAAGCATACATATATTGTCCTGGATTCGCACGGATGCACCAAAGGTTATAAAAATTTCGTTTTTCAATTTAGAAACAAAACTCTATATGTAAAGCGAGAACACAAAAAAATCTCATCTATTATAGTGTAGGACACTATAAGCCTATAGGTATAGGGTATCGTTAGATAGGATGTTTAAAAATATTAGAGGCGTGGGAAGACGATTTTCTCGATTGAATGAGCCGTTGCCGAAATATTAAGCGTTAAAATGTAAATTTTTCTTAGAGTCAAGTGTCCTCCTCTGCCCACTAAACCACTGGCCTCAAACATGTAAAAAATTCAAGAAAATAGTATATTACATAAGAAATTTGAAAGGGAAATTATAACGGCTAAGTAGACTTTTATATTTAACGAAATTTTAGTCCAAATTATCAGTCCATTGAAAATTACTAAGTTAAACACGTTTGCAGAAGTCTGATCATACAATATTATTGTTATGAACAACTACGGAACTCTATATGCGCGTGGCTACTATTACTGTCTGTTTTTAATTCCGATTCTTCTTGTAATTAGCAGAATTTCCAAAATAAAAAAATGAAGTAAGTTTGTATATTTAATTCGGTGTCGTGTTTTAATCATTTTTAAATTTGATAATGAAAATCCAGTTCTTGTTCTAATTTGATTTTTTTTTGTATTTTCGATGAATAACATTGCGATTTTTCGAATTAAAAAAATCAGGTAGATATAAATGCGCTGTAAGTAGGTAGAAAGTTTGTAGGTAAACTTTCTTCGTCCTTATAGTAATCTCTACTAACGACCTTGGACACACATAAAATCTTGTACATTAAATAATGCAGAGTAGTATCTCGTTATAATGAAGTTATTTAAGATTAAGAGGAGTTAAGAGGGATGGCCGGCAGGTTCAGAGGGCCGAGGGCTTGCTCGTGGGAGCTGAGAGCATGAGTAATTGATAATGCTTACCTTACTGTACTTAATCTCGGCTGAGCCCGTATTAAAATGACATGTCGGTTTATCGTTTATATTTTAAAGTTGTTTGCGACAACCGAAAATGTTGTTTAAAAGTTTGTTCAGATAAAATATATTCGTACTATTATTATCAAAGGTATTATATACCATCGACACTTTTATTATCAACTGAATTGATTTCAATAAAAGTTTTGTATTATTTTTTCCGACACTAAATGTGTGAATATTTTTTTTGACTTAAAGTTATTGAATAATATTTAATTTATCTTCCACGATGTTGTAAATGATATATTAATGAAGAATGTGCAACTATTAATTAAATTTTGATTATCTTGTCTACAAAGTAGAATACCACATTAAGCAAATAAATTAGGCGGCTCTATGCCATTGATGACGTTGCAACGACTTGTTTAGAATTCCCTCTGTAATTTATGACGCACACATGTCTGATCGTGAGTCACACATACTAGGCTACTTATTAATAAACAAATTATATAAAGAGAAAATAAACTGTTAACTTCCTTTCGCGTGCTCACAAACATAAAAGTTTTTCGTGCGTATCCTAACGAAAACATAAATTAGGTAAATTTACTACGCTTTATAGAGAGAATCCCCTTCGTTACAATATGCTCGTAAGAATACCGAGGGTCACTGCATAGTTAAACCTCCCCACGTAAATTCGAAGATTCCGTATCGGCAAAATTATCAAAACTTTTTAACTTACAACTTTTCCTCAAGCGAATGGTAGAGCAAGCGGATTTTTTCATTCGTCGAAGATTTCTCACTACAAGATTTGGCATATGCTTTCCTTGTCTCACTCGAGCAATATACATTACAGGGTAAAACGAGGTTCTGTGCGAGCGTTCGTTGTATTTTGTTTCGCGTCTCGAGCGGGCGGCGCGGAGCGTGCAGCGTGCCGGCTCCGAAGCGGATTGTCTCGCGAGTCGCGGCGGGTTTCAGTCCTCGTCGCTGCGATGACGGTAGCGCACGTCACGACGCCGGCTTCCCGACAGGTTACGTATAGACGATCGCGCCGATACCACTCTCCGAACTAATAAATCACGGGAACTAAACGAAGTACACCCTCCCGAAGAGATTATTGCTCGATATGAGATAACAAGGCCGCGGCACGACTCCGGTGATTAATTACTAAAAGTCTGTTCGACTTGGATGATTTGAACGGAAGCGTAATCTTGGCGATACTAGATTTAGATGAGTAATGTAAACAGACAAACATTGTTGGATATTTCCGGAAACGTTTGTTGATCTAACGTGTAGGATTTTTAGGCTGTATGAACTGTAGTTAGTGTACGGAGCAGTGCAGGTGAATGTGCCCAGATAGGTAGGACTGGTCGGGATGGCCGGGCAGGGGCAATGGATTGCGGGGCTCCTGTGGGCCGTGGTGGCTTCGGTGTTAGCTGACTCTTGGACCGCCTACCAAGAGCAGCCCTGCTGCCGCCCGGTGACGCACCATCGCATCCGTCACCATCGAGGTAAGGCCTATCAATGATGTTTTAATAGCTTTTAATTTACGTTTTAATTTTATAAATAATAAATGGTAATAAATCAACACTTATTCATTTTTAAATCTTCAAGAAAATCAAATGGCAACGCAGAGTTCGTTATCATACAAGACTACGCGAGGGAAGTGCTCGTCCGTTATCTAGTAAACATTAGTCATAGTTAAATATTCAAACTACTTCGTAACTACAGATACAAAAGTTTATTCACCTGGAATGTCAAATATAAAATTATCTATGAACTCATTCTAAACTATTAAAATAACGAATACCTGACGAATATAACTTAATTTCCTTATTTGTTTAATGTGCAATTGTAGGTACATACCTAATATCTGACGTAACTGCTTTGATAGCTAATTTGAAAAGAATTAAGAATTTTGTTTAAGAAGTTCTATAAGAATTTTAAATAATGTAATTTGTCGAAAATATAAGATTTTTACTATGTTTTTATTTTAAAAATCTCTACATAATTTTCTTTATAAAAAGGATTACTGGAGAATAATTAAATAAATTTTAACATAATATTAACAAATACCTACATTTATTATTTTAACCTATTGTAGATATTATAAATGCATTGTTTATTATATGAATTGCCCGCTAAGCTAAATTATCAAGTTAGTGCCTAATAAATTAATAATTAGGTGCTTGCTAATTTTATTGTCTATGTCGTACAATTTTGCATACATTTGACAAAATTTTCAAATTAACAATTCCAATAAGATTTCATCTTAAAGGTTACTGAATCTTTACATACTACCTATATCTGGCATAGAAAGGGATTAGAAGGTTGATACATTCATTTTATAGTTGAATTAACTTTACATAGAGTTCGAAGTTTGATTAATCTTGTCCTCGATTTGCAAAAGTTACGAATATTTGTTATATTATGCCAACCAAAATATCATTTAACAATGAAGAGTGCTTATTTGTAATATCAAAATAAAAGCTTTTTACTAAATGTAAATTTACCTACACTAAAACACCAATTTTTTGTTTGTCTGTCTATTTGTTATAGCTTTGCGGGACTTTCACTGATATATTATTGATGATACGAAGTGACAATATTATGCTACTATTGAAAAAAATTAATAAATAGGGTTCCCTATAAAAATAGATATAAAAAACATAAAAGTTTTTAGTCGTAAGTGAAGTAGCTGGTAGCAGGTGGCGGGTATTTTAATGTATAAAATATTTTATAGTAAGTAGATACTTTATAACAAAGAACTATAAGATATTCATATATAACTTAAATATTAAATTAACCTTAATACAAATATTTATATATTTCAGTTAATAGGGTTCTTAATAATAGATATAGAACAGATTATTTTTTAAAGTCATGCATCAAAAATGTAGAGAGTTGTATGCTCTATAATGATTGTAATGACCTTCATTGATGTGCATATTTGCATCGGTAACGAGATTGTTTAACTCGAAAAACAGCTTTTCACACTTTTTATACAATATGGTTACATAAACGACGTCATACATTGTTAAATGACCAGTTCGTTAGATGTACGTTTTCATTTGTGCGTTTGATTGACATAACGGTAATTGCAATTAGCTTTTACACAAACAATCGTCCTTGCATTCCTGCGTTATAATATAACTGAGGAGTTCTTACGCTTGAACGTCTTAATCCTGGGAACAAATAGAACGACTTAAAATATTACTTTTATTTTAGGTTATAGGTGATTGAGGAAGTTTGTAAGTAATAAGAAGTATTACTGAGCATGGTAGAGCCTAGCTGTAGCCTCCTGTCTCGATAAGCTGGGCTTAATATAAAGGGCTCGGCTGGCTTGACTGAAGCAGGATCACGTTTTATGAGCAAATCGGTATGATTATATTAACGCTATGGCAGAATGGTGGGGTATTTGTATTGTGAGT
>DVVJ01000304.1:0-16352 GCA_018234505.1 Junonia neildi neildi
GGTCTAAGCGCCATTTTTTTGACATATATATTTTTATACATATTTGGTTAGAGAGCAATTTGCTGATTCCAAATATGTATATATATGTCAAAAAATGGCGCTTAGACCAAATAGCCTTTTAACCGTCGATATATAATATAGTAATGTAGTATGTGTATGTATGTGAGTGATTGAACGAGAATCTTAATGCAGGTATCCCCTACTTATTTAGCAATCATTATAATTTGAATCATTTCTTAAAGTCCATGTGTATCACCTGATATTTATTAATTGTGCCTTTTTAGAAGGAAAATGAAAAAGATTACACTGTTAGCGACACTAGGGATTTATGTGATTGAGTAGAATAAATATAAAAAAAAAAATGTAAACGTAACACAGCCTGTACATATCCCACTGTTGGGCATAGGCCTCTTCTTCTATTAGGGAGAAGGTTATGGAGCTTAATTCACCACTGCTCCACTGCGGGTTGGTGGATATACTTGAGTCAGAATTTCTTCCGGGACAAGCAGGTTTCCTCACGATGTTTTTCTTCACGGCTTGTACGAAATATATGAATGAAACACTTATAATTGTATCGCAAATTTTTTTTTCAATCAGAAACACTTGTGCTTGTAATGAAATCAATTTAGCGTTACCAATATTCCGACGTAATTTTTTTCCCAATACCATTTATATACTTCATATTTTAACTTTAATATTTTTATTCAGTACTTGTTTTTTACTATTTTATATAGCTGCATGTGTTTAGTGATTGAGTCAAATGTTCACAAATTATTGTATCATTGGGATTAATTTTCAACAGAATTATGTTACTTTTTAACAGAACAGAATTACGTTTTTTTTACGAGTTACTTTTTAACGAATAGAGCTGAAATATGATGTTTAATGTTTCACGTACCTAATCACGTAATATACCTATATTCACATGTCAGCGGAGATACACATTTCGATCGATAAATCCATTTAAAGCCCGTACTCTCTATGTCACGATACGTAACGTGTCCAAAACATATGACGTCATATCATGCTTGTCAAACAATCTTACCATGGCACGTTACGTCTTCTTAAAACGGTATTTTTTAAGCACACGTCTTGAAAGCGTAAGGAATAGCATAGATAATGATATTCTTGTCTCTTTGAAGAGTGCACGATCCGTTTCTATTAACAACCTTTAAAAAAAGGTACCCGTTTTTTTTATTAATTACTTATTTGACAGCATGGAACGCGCCACGTAACGTTACATTTCAATTTCACAATGTCATAGAGAATACGGTTTTAAAACCATTACGTGTTTCAACATAGAAATACGTTTTGATTTGGCATAGAGAATAAGGGCCCAGATCATTCAAGTTTCGTGAGTTGGACTATAAGTATCGAGTGTGGTCACATATATACGACGATAGTGTTGGCGCAGTGGTCACTGCAACTGACTGAAGCGCTGACGGCAGCGGGTTCGATCCCCGCTCTTGACAGACATCTGGGCCCTTATTCTCTATGTCAAATCAAAACATTACGTTGTTACGTTGTCGATACACGTTATTGGCTTAAAACCGTATTCACTATGATATTGAGAAACTGAAATCCCACGTTACGTGGCGCGTTCCATGCTGTCAAATAAGTGGTAAAAAAATTAATAAAAAGTAAACCAAAAACTTTTTTTAAAAGACCGGTAATAGAAACGGATCTTACACTCTCCGAAATGACAAAAATAGCATTATATCTATGCTATTCCTTACGTTTTCAAGACGTCTGCTTAGAAAATACCGTTTTAAGAAAACGTAACGTGCCACGGTAAGATTGTTTGACGCGGCACGATATGACGTCATCCGCTTTGGCACGTTTCGTATCGTGACATAGAGAATACGGGCTCTGTATTGGCCATATAGATGTCTGTCGTGGTCTGGGTGTTAATGTTTGTGGCGTGTGTGTCTATATACTCTCTACACAAGAATAGACTCTCTAAACAAGACCCAATGATCTTACTGGGGGGTCGTTGATTGTAAAAAAATATACACATAATATATACGTACATGCGCAGTTGGTGAAGTTGGAGCGCGACGAGAAGGCGGCGCAGCCGGCGTGGCAGGGCGAGAAGTACGTGAGGCCGTTGTTGCCGCACACCGGCTCCATGTCCGTCTCCGCGCACAGGCAGTTGAAGTTGCACGCCGCCGTCAGGTTCACCTTGAACGGCTCCACGTTGCTGGAACAACACCAAGTGAGTGTAACCAAAACAGTTTGTACACCACTCGTGCCTCACTATGTTAATGAAGAATATGACGATAGAATAGTAATCCTAAGAATATGACGATCGTCCTGATAACGGTGATGAAATTAACTTGATATTTCAAAATACTTTGGTGGATAAATAACTATTTAATTTCACATGTAATCTGGTCTATTACTTACTTAGCCTTTATATTATTATATTATATATTATTTATTATTTAGCCATTAAAATTATTTGAAGATTGTGAAACATCAACGATAACATTTTCGCCAAGTAACAACTTACTTATTGTTTTGTTGTTTGTTGAATTGTAAAATTCATTGTTACTTGCTTACAGGACTTTACTTGGATATTGTGACAATTACTAGTTCGTATTTTACTGAAGAGGGGGACTGTTTTATATTTAGCAGTACGATTAATTTTTGTTTTTATTATAGAGCGTGAAAAAACAGGCGTACAGACAATTAATATCGTAGATTACAAGAGACGGGCCGCGTTAATACAAACCAAATTTTTTGGTATTGGTTCCTTTAGGGTACATAGCCATAAAACAAATGTTGCTATATAAAATGTCTTATTAATAAAAAAAGGTGTTACCTATTATTCGTATACGGTATAGTAGTTCCGGCCATTTTAATATTGTCACAGCCGAGGAAGAACAAGAGCGCGTAACAAGACAGGCAGATTGTGTTCGATATGAGTACGAACTGCACCGCGCCCTTCGGTCGAAGCTCCAAGCGTTTTAGTAGACAACCGCCCATGAAGATACCGATACAGGCTCCAGGAATAGCGATTGAACCTAGAAAGAATTGGAAAAAAATATTTAAAAAAAAATGTCCATTTATATAAAAAAATCAGCCTAAGTCTCGATGAAATAGTACATACCAGTAAAAACGCTGGCTTGACTTTTGCCGAGACTGAACTGAGTTTCAAGGTACTTCGGCAAAAATACCACGAAACCAGAGACGATCATCAGCTCCATACATGCGCCCAAGCAGGTCACTACGTAGACTGGGTTCTTGAGGAGACGCCACATAGACACAGGAATGTCTGAAATGAAACAAATTTAACAGATATCATTAAGGCAACAAGGCATATGTAATATTACTTAATATTTTAGTAATTATGTTTTTACCAACCCTTTATATCTTTTCCGTATCCAGTATCCTTTATATCAGTTTGAGGTTTGGGTGCCGTTTTGGCAGTTGAAGAACCGCTAGCCGCAGCTGCTTTTTCAACCAATCTAATCTTTTCTTTTTCGCGTACCAAAACTTTTGGAAACGAGAAAAATGGTATTGCGACAAGAATTAATAGAAGGCCACAAAGTAAAAATCCTCCCCACCACATTCCAACCCACCGATGATCACCGGGATCTAAAACAAAAAAAAATCATCCTTAAATACCTTTACAAATACGATTTGCCCATGTAGTAGATAAAATGAAATAATAATTTAACGATATCGTTATGCTTTGATGGACATATTAAACGTACCTATTGATATAATAGCACCAGAAAATGAGTCCATGTGGAATGAAAGTAGATATGCACCGAGTAAAAATCCAAGAACTGGACCAAAGGCAGCCATGCTGTACATACATCCTGTGGAAATAAAAGCGACAGGTAATTTAATGCATCGAGATCAAGAACAGATGTAAATTACATTCAAATTACTACATGGAGTATATGGAACATACATGTTAGAATAGCGCGCTATATAATATAACATGTCCAATTTTAATATGTGAAAGTTTATACATAGTTACATGTAAAGATGTTACATAATACATTGTAACATTCTACGAATTGAAATTATAAATTCTATAAATAAATTAACATAAAATTTAGTACTTAATAAGTTTAGAAATACTAAATATATCGCATATTCGCAGCTAATTTAAGTACTTGAAAATGCTATGACAACGAGTAAAAGGCTGCATGCAGTAATAGTTACTCGTCTACCGATATTGCGGACCGAAAGTAGGTCACTCTAGATCTGTGGTCCGCAAATGGTACGGATTTCGCGGTTACCTATGACTCAAATTTATAAATGATGGTGGACTGCTAATGCGATACTTTCGTATCGCAAATAGAACGCTTGTCAGTTTTATAAATGGCGATAGAAAGTTTATTAGGACTCCTAAATGTCAAGATAGGTCATGAACGTTATATTATACAACAGGATATCTATAGACACCGAGATTAAAATTTTGCCGCAAGCGCTTTTGAGTGTCCTCCAAATAAAATGAAAGTAAAGCATTATCTTACTTTTATTTTTAAAACTCTATTATCAATAATCAAAGGCACTACAACCCACGAGAAACCCTTGACATCTGATTGATTGTGTTGAAAACATTCAATAAAATAAAATACTAGCGGTCTGTCTTGACTTCGCACGTGGACATTTATTTTTTATTTTAAACCTTCGATCCGCGTCACGCTGCCGCGCTTTCGTTATGGACATAAAACAAAATGCACAATATGTTTACAATAATATCTACTAAACATAGCCTATATTAATCAGGCGTAGTTCATCAGGTATGTTTCTAATAGTGAAAGAGTTTTTTAATGCTTTTTAAGTTTATTCCTTACATACATGCATTTTTTTTTCTCTTTATATTTAAAAATAATGGAGTGGAATAGTGTAGATAGCGCAAAAGTGTAAATTTCTTCGGTTTTTCACTAATTAATAACACTATTAAAATTACAAAAAAAGAGTCTGGATGAATACCTAATTATACTTTGCGACTTGTAAATTTAATTTCATTTTATGACAAACGAAAGCATATTTATTTCTGCAGTTGGCTTGGTTATTGTAATCTAATTTTAAACAAATTAGATGACAACTTTGTTTTTTAGAATTAATAAAGAAAAATAACCGCTCCCGAGGGCGAGATAGCATTGCATACTGCGAATACAGTGCTTATCAAACACGGAAGTTTTATTTTGATTAAATTGTTTGGTATTCGGTATGAGCGACGGCAGGGTACGGGCGGGTCAAGGGTGTTTTATCACGTTTAGGGGTTAAGCTATCAAGGTAAAAGCGAAACTTTGTGCCAACTGTTTCGAATTTACCTTCTGTAGGCATGCGATAATGATAAACCATTATTTCGTTATAGGGGAAGACCTTGATTTCGAATTGCTTTATACGCTGAATGAGTTGACTGGGCATTTTTTTTTATTACAACTTATGAGACTTTTAATTGATTATTTTTTATTAGCTCTAACATTTTTTATAAATATTTAAACAGTGTAACATCATACGACGTTACGGAGATATTTTGAGATTTTTTGTGTAATAAGAGAAGGCAATCTCAACATAGGATAAATGACAGAAGACACGTGTAAGTGGCTACAGAATCTCGTTTCGTAGTTCATATTCAAGTCTAGATAGGCAGGTTCGTTGAACTGTGCCGTGTCTGCACAGCTTGGTTTATGAGTGCGGTTACGAGCAGCGCGCCATTCGGTCGTCACAATAAAGACGTGTAATAGCAGAAAGGTCGATGGAGGACGTGTAGCGCTTACACAAGCAATCTAGCTATTCAGAATTTTCATATTGAAAAAGAAGACCGAAGGCGGTCATGCAACCTAATATTCCAGTCTCGTGTTCTGTGCGCCGTTTCAGTAGAACTCATTTATTATTTAGGACAAATTATAAATTGTACGAACTAATTTACTTTTTAAATTCACTTGCTAAATTGCTAATTAAAAAAAATGTATTACTTCCGCAATATTTAGTTTTAGTAGATTTCTATTTTGGTTCTCATCGTTTCAAGAAATTTCAAGTAGCTTTCTTCTAAAAATAAATAACGTCTAATTTAAATAACTCACCAATATACATGCTAGACGATTCGGGTCGGACGTGATCGTCAACATAAGTAGTGCCGAGCGTCAGGAGAGGAGAGCCTCCGCAGCCCAGCAGTAGCTGCGCGACCACGAATACCATGACCGGCATAAATGTACTGGGCGAACTCTGATGAAGATAGCGTAATGATATAGTTAACAATAGCGTCTAATATATTATTTAGTAATGCTAGAGTTACACTTACGTGTATGGTGTGTTGTGTCGTGGCACGTCAGATGCGTATCAAAAGCATATCGCTTTCATACATTACATTTAGTAAGGCTAGAAACACAGGTGTTGTGACGCAGCGTCATAACACGCAGAAATTGTGTGTTTCACACCACATAAGTGTAACTTAGTGTTGACGCAATTTTATAAGAAATGGTGAAAAAGAAACAAAGGTACCAAGTCATAAAAATGTCGCAAGTTCAAAATGGCGGTCATTGTCCGCCATATTAGGTATCTTTTGTGGTTTTATGTTCTTGAATACGGCGTTTGGTTTTATTAGATAAATTCTGCTACATTTTCTACGATAAGTCGCTTAATTAATTTCAATATTTTCTTCTATAGTAGAGTGAACATCGGGTGAGGGTATTTATTATATTATTATACATTTGGAATATATTATTAATTTATTAATTACTCACTTTGATACAATTGTCGGGCCTTAGGTTGCTGGGCGGAAGGCCCTGAGATAGTCTCCCGAGGCCGCCCATATCTTGCTCCAGGGCCCGAGGTAGCCGACAAATGTTATCATCGGATTTATTGTTAGCCATCATTTCGCTATTCGCTTCCGCAATAAAATGCGGTACAACAAACACCAAGGAACCGATGCCCATTATAACGGCACCTAAAACGTTAAATTACATAAACATCCTCGTCATATATTGATCATCACATACAAGGATTTTTTACCATCGATGTATCAGAATTTATTCTTACCGACTGCTATCCAAACTGGAATATGTCTCCTACTGCCGAGGTAGGAGACGAAAATGACAGTGATAACGTTGCCGATCTCGTAGCTGCTCGCGATGAGCCCCGAGAGGCTGGATGGTATTTCAAAGCGTTTTTCGATTGTTGTGATCACAGAATTAATATAACCCGAGCTAAGTGCTTGTTGCAGTGTTACTAGGAACGAAAGGAAAAATACGAACACCTGAAAAGAGAGCATGGGTTAGTCTTCAGTTTATATGTAAAACGAAAAGAAAACTTTGACAAAGGTCATCATCTCACTTTTATACTAGAAAACTTCTGAATAAAAAGCGGTCTCCACGACAGGATTCCGCAGTCTCTTATGTCATGAGGAATGTCTAATATTTCTGGAAACAATTGATGTGGCTTCTCCTTTTCTTTTTCCCGCTCCCGATCTCTGAAAATAACGAAAACAAATTATTATATTATAGACAACGGAAAACATAGCAGTTAAATATTCTAGTTAGTTAAATTGTTACTGGCTTGCGGAGGTCAGACAGCAATTGCTCTGCGTAAAAATCAGTAACCTGTCAATACCAGACTAGAATAAAACAGACCCTGGTTAAGTCTGGGAAAATGCTAGGAAGAAGTGAGATGGACAACTGAGCGATAGTTATATGTTGTTGTTGTATGTGAGTGTTGTGCATGTCATACCTGTCGCATATTCCAGCGGATGGGTTTCTGCTGTGACACTTGGTGGACTCGCGCGGCGGGTGCGCGGGGTGCGGCGGCGCGCTCGGCCCCGCGGCGTCGCCCTCCGCGCACCCGGACTCCGCGTACAGGCCCGTCATCGCGTACATCGACTCTTGTCTCCTGGGGTTACGATACGGTTTTTAATACTAGTAATGAGATATTACGTAGGTACTATTTTACTTTAAAGTAGTATAATGAGCAATTAGGAGCTCTTATATTGAACAGCTCATTGTTTAAATGTGGGCAACTTATACAAATTAACGCTTACATATTTTATAATGTGCATCTACAAGATTTTTGTATTGGATACGTAAAGAAATTTAATTTATACTTAAATTAAGAATACAATTATGCACATTAAACAACATTGACTTATTGTTTTTTACTACTACCATATGAAAGAAGAACAAAACTGCATTAAAAACAAATGATTAGACGGAGTGAAGTTAAACAATCTGACGCATGTAATTATAGCTACGATTATACAACAAAGAACACGAGATCCACATTACACATACCGTATACGTGTGTACATAAATATAGCAGTACCTTTCTACGAGTAATCGACGCTGCTCAGCTGTTACATCCGACATATTGTCGGCACGAACAACAAAATAACAAAAGAAAAAACACAATGTCTAAACTTCAATATGTTAAGCAAGGCGAAATTTTGTGGTGACCGCGATGGCGTCATTATAACATCAATTTATCGCGATTTCACTAGGTCGTGACACAAAATGAATGTATAATTTAAACAGTATTTCCATTTTCGGATATTGAATCTGTGTTCTTCTGACACATAGCAGGAAGATGACTAAATCTAAAAGCTTTGTTTGATATCGCTAGGGCGATTAGATGCGAATGTGGGCCAGGTGTCGCAAACTGAACAGTATCTGATAATAAAATATCACTGCTATCAGTAACAAGATCAGCGGATGTGAGTAATGTATATTAATCAAAATTATCGTCCAGTTTATAAATTTCCTAGAATATAGTCATGTAAAATTATAGAAAACCCGCAATGAAAATTTGAAGCATTTTTTACCTGTTTAGCAATTTGTAGATTTTTAAAAATTCTTTTCAATTTTCTTTTGAATTTTTAAACGTTTTATCCTTTAAAAGTTATCATTTAATGAGTATACTTCATTCTTATTAATGAATTCAAATTAATTAATCAAATAAATAAGTAAATATAAAAATACATATGCCAATAGATTAAATTAAATTGATATTCATTTTATAAGAACGACGCACGACAATTAAAAAAAGACGGATATATTTGTTCAGTTGTTTAAATAGTATTGTAAAGTTACTTCGTTCATATATATTTCGTTTACTTAGCAGATTCGCTGCTCAATTTAAATTATTGTACGGTATAGTTCAATAATTATTTAGGTATTGGTAAAAGTACTCAACTACTCAATATGTAGATAATATAATTAATACCTCTGCAATAATAATTTAGGACTTTCTGATTTAACGACAGTCTATACTTTTTGTTTCATAAAGTGCTTGTAATGTATTTAACATTCTCGTTGTTATTATTTTACATTCTATTGCTAGAGTACCTTATGTAGTAAAATAATAATGTATGTACTTAGTACCTTAGTAGTAGTTGCCTGCGATTTTATCCGCTAATCTACGATTATAAATTGTTCTGGCTCAAGTATAGCCCACGTCCTAATCCAAGCTTTTCAAGATATAACTCGTCACCATTTAAATTTCAGGCAAATCGGTTTTGCCGAGAAAGAAAAAGAAACACCCAAACTTACAACCATACGCCTTTATGTTATTAGTAAGATAAGATTTATAAGACATTATAATAAATATTAATATACAATTGTTATTATCTTACTAGATGATCTACTTAGATGTTGTATGGCATACACAAGATTAATTAAACAAAAATAATTTTAAAGATTCTTATCTTAAAATACAAGTTTAACAGATTAAGTAATTAAAGAGTTTAGATAACACGTAATTATGTTAAGTTACTGCTTCCTGCAACAACACATTGGACCTCATTATTATATAATAAAATAACAACGATTTAATCCGAAAAAAAAAAAAAACAAAAACCAACGAATAGAAACTGCGAAAGTAAAATACGGGTAGTAAAGTAGTTTTAATACTAAAAAATTCATTATGTTTTCGTTAAGTATTGCGTAGATATAGGATCCGTACTCACAATGTTAACAATGACGCAACAAAAGAAACTAAAACTTAATTCTATTAGGAAATCTGTGAAACTGAATTTGTAATGCGGATGTTAATCAATTATTGTCGGCCGTTCTTCGTGTTAATATATTATGTTTTGCTTTTAAACAGCAGTATCAACAATTATAATAATAATTTATAACTTTTTAAAAACCATGTTATCCTGTAAGCGACCTAAGTTTGTATATATAATTACAATTATTTACCAACATTAATATCTGCAACTAGACAAAGACTAGACTTGTCATTGGACAGATTCGCTATATGGAATACAGAATTTTGATTGCTTTTTTTTTTCAATTTCTTTATCTATTTTTAATTTTGTTTTCAATCTTTTACAAAAACATAAATAGAAAAAGCATTTTTTAACAGAGTCTTATATCCTAGATATTGCATAGGTACATTTTATTGTCACAAAATGCCCTTTGGTCTCAATATTAGATAGTAATAAATAGTGCATATCCATTCGTGAACAAAATTAGAGAAAGCGATTGAACATAATTATGGATCGTTATTGGAAAAGTTGATATTACGAAGAATAAAGTCAAATATATTTTTATTAATTACCTGTGCCCTTTTCTGTGTTGCGGTGCGGCGTTGGCTCCGCCCGCGCTCTGCTGTTTCTCGCCCTCTGTCATTTTTGTAAAGCACTAGGAGCCTCACCGCACGCCCATACCAGTTCCTTTGATGCTTATCCACCTGAGTAAATAAAGAATCCAGTTAATGAACTTTTATCAGTCAAAGATAAAAGCTATCATATCGTAAAATATAATAAAAATCAACGAAATATTAAAACAGACATCTTTTGTAATCTTTCAGATAGCGTAGGTTTGTAAAGTTAGATGTACGATTATTATCAAATTACTTATGAACTGATTCTGAAGATCAGATTTTATCCAATAATCCAAGCTAATCGGGCATGTCTCAATAGTTGTTTACAGTTTAGATTTTGTACTTTATATTTATTTTAAATACCTATTATGATTTAGTTGGTTAGTTCTTATTTTTTAGGCTATTAATATTATGATTTATGAGTACAAATAAAAGTAAAAGTTTCTTGGTGATTGAGCTTTGATCTGAGTTATTTTTTGTTTAAGAAATGAACACTCAAAAACATGGGTTTCCTTGGACATAAGACCGAACTTTATTTTAATAAAAAATAACAAAACGTAACCAAATTTCATTCATATAATATATTTGTAAATATATTTACAAATATAATAGGTAAGAAATATTAATAGGCAGTTTATTTTCACTGAGTATTTTAGAAATAATATTTTCATAACGGTCGCTTGGATTAATAAATTAATCGCCACACGGGGGTTCGAAGACTATAAATGACAGCAAACATTCTCGTCACCGGCTGCTGTAAATGGCCTCCAGTGACGATCTATATTTGACGTAATGTTATAAACATGCTATGTCTATTCAGGACTTTAGGTACGACAGGATTTTATTTTATATCTTCAATTCTTATGTTTATTCTTTATGACATTTAAATGCAGCTTTTATTAAATCGGTCAGTGGTCAATGTTCATTAAAAACACAACTTTATTCGTATATAAATAACAAGGTTAGTTAATTATTTCACCGTTAAAGAAAAATTAGTAGTTGTACTACCGCAACGCACGTAAGCATTGTTTACGTAATTAGTATTATTTACAATGTAAACATACATAGAGTTAAACAACCAAAACATACACTTTTAAAATATACAGTGTTTGTGAGACTTTTGAGTACTTTTTGCGGACAACAAGTCACCTTAAGTCTTGTGTTCAACCCCAATAGGTCAAGAAGTCTGAAAGTGGGTTGAATAATATTAAAGAACAGCTAAGAATGAGAGTGTTATCGATTTTTTTATGAGTAATTAGAGCGTCGTTACATCTCGTGTGAATAACGGAATCTCGATAACAATAGGAATAAATCTCACGGTTAACGTGAGACATTTACATTTTTAAAACTATTGAGTAAACATAACCGTTCAACTACAGTAATAATGATCTTAATTGATTTTATAACGATACCACCATTATAGCGATTATTGAGTTTCTAGATCAAAATATTCTTATTTTTATACCTTTAAAACTAAAGAATTCTTCCTATTAAAATTATTTTATTTATAATATTGTAAAACGCTTATTATAAAAAAATAAACGTTTTACAATATTATTGTATACAGACAACATTTATAAAGCATCACGCCAGTAGGTACACTGTTATAGATTTAAAGAGTCATTTATCATACTTTTATAATCCATCACAGCAGATAACTCTCGAGATCAGAATGTTAGAAGACATAATAACGGGATCTAATGGCAAGGTTAACTAAAATATGTTATTCGCACGGTCGCACCGTATGTTTCTTAATGGGCCAACGTGCTTTAAGATACAGGTGACAGTGAGTCATAATTTTCCATTCAGAGAAGTAGCTCAATGTAAAGGAATAAATTATATTATTTAACGTGTCGTGGCAGAAAAAAGTAAAACGTCTTTATCTTAATAGGTACCTTAGTATTCTTAGTAAAGTAAAAAGTAATAACACTACTGGACTTAGCCAGTAACAATGTGAAATAAAGTTTTACCTGCACTGTTATGTAATAACTTTGCAGAGCAGAGCGAATGCCAAAATTTCGAAGTGACGAAAATAGAGGGGAACAGATTGCACAGTTGACAACAAAAGTGAAGATTGTTGTGTGAAAAATGTGCCAATTAACAAGTTCGATGTCACTATGATTCATAAAACGATTAGTGTAAAATACCGTAAATGGCCCCATTTTTTGTGTTTTCAAAATATGGTTTCTTTAATTTTATAACGTTACTTTTGAAGACTATTTTTACTTTCTTTCTAACGAAAAGTAAAAGATAAATAGTGTTAAAAATCATTCATCCAAAATTTATCTGTCTGTCCAGTTTTATCCAGCTTCTTCATATCGTCTTTGCATGTGCCTCGCAAGTCGCAACTTAAAAATTTCAGCCGTAAAATATTTGTTGTTTTGTTGAATGATTAATCTTTGATATCTATCACGTTTCATTCACAAGTGGCCTCCAAATCAGTTTTTTTACAATTTTAAGAAAGAATATAGTTTCTTTGAGAATGAACTTGCATCATTCACGAATAATAAGAAATATTTGCAATAATATATAAGAATACGGCGAAAGTAGGTACTTACAAATCAAATTAAACATATAGCGTGTCAGAAATTTCTGTCGTCCCAGGTTTATCTATTAAGTAGTCAATATTAGGTACTTTTTCTGTGAAAACGGGTGTGTGTTCAAGGCTGTTATTGTAGCCACATTACTTGTCACGGTCGATACAATAGGCCGAACCTTTGAGTAATACGAAGGTTTTTACGTTAAGCGTGGATTATCTATATAAGTATTTCCATTTGGAAAATTTTATGTAAAAGTGTTAGAACATAATAGTATAATAAATAGAACGTAATAAAACAGAGTAAAAATGCAAAAACGATTTACTTATCGCTATTTTACCGTACCGTTTCGCTGCTCTTGCCCAGGCCGCTTCACTAAAGCGTTGATAGAACTTGCTCGATGTTTAAGCTACGTGTGGAAGTCCTGTGGCAATGCAGACGGATCGACGAAACTTATCAACAGCCAGACCGGTTTCGAGAGGAAAATGACTCATTCGACCATCGCGTCGTCCAAATTGATCCTATACGGTACCATGGTTTTTTTTACGCTCGAAATAAAAGAACCATCTTAAAAACAAGAAACATTTTTGTGGACCTATTTCCCCTTTAACATACCAATAATATTGTAAAAGCTGGATGGGCTATTTAAAAATTTCTTAAAAAAATCGAGATTTCGTTTAAGGTGTTTTTGTTAATTTCCAGGATAATGTACATTATACTGTAATCTACAATGATGCGTACAGAATTTTCAGGATTAGTCGACTATTTTCAAAGACGCATTGCGTCTGATAAATTAAACGAATAGCTCAGGCTTTTTACACAATTATTTATTATATTAATTTTATAAAAAGCTACACAGTAAAGATCGCTTGATGTCGTACAGAGCACAGATAAGAGCGAAAAAAAATGACGCTTGGTCAGAGAGCGCGAAATTCAAAATTAGAATTTTACATTCAACAAATTATCTATTGTGAAAAGTATCAGAAAATTTATTGTAATAATGCGGAAAGCTGCTTACTCGCTTTTAAGAAGATTTATTTAAGGTTGTAAAGGTAGAAATTTAGAAAATAATATATTTTATTAAAGATAAAGAGCGGGCTTTATTGCTCTTATTAAATTCATTTTACGAACATACAATTTGTTCATTTGTCAATCAATTGTTGTTCTCAAGATTAGGTAATGTAAACCTGATTTCATCATCTCTCTAGAATTTTTCCGGAATTTTACGAGCGTATCAAATGAGTCCCCGAAATGATGAATGATTGAACCCATAAAAGTAAATACCTAGGATCAGACAAATATAAATAATTATAAGTATCTGCCCCAAGTGGAAATAGAATCTGTAAAGGCTGGCGTTAAAGGAATCTTCAGTACCAATACCAATACACCAGAGCGATCACCAGGAGGAAAACCTAATCAAATGCATATTGAATAGATAATAATTTTATAATAACATTTCGAATAAGTAAAAACACGTTTCTTACATAAAAATAGCATCTGTTAAGGGAAAACTTATCTAATTACCGCAAACAGCCTCATCTCAGGGCGTCCGCTCGGTACGATCAAGTTTCCGTAACGTGAGCGGTATAATAACAGTATTACATCCCGCTCTTTGTTTGTTCGACAGCCCATTGTTTCATTGCGGGAAAAATTGAAAATACGCTTTAACATGTGAAAGCTTTTAAACATACCATATATTTTACATATATATGTGTAGGTATCAATGCTGTTTTCAGCTAAGGGTTTTTGATATTTATTTCTTCAAGCGTCATAAGGTTTTCATTAAAATCCTATTTAACTTGTGTCTGTCTATCCTAATTAAAGAAGTTGTCTTATGAATTCTAATAGAAAGTCAGTTTGATCGTTATTAAATTAATTACAATGAACATTTTAACGAATATTAACTCACCGGCCAAACATAGTCAGACGTTTTCGATAGATTGGTAGACGATCGTTGATTTATTTTTAATAAATGTATATTTTTAGTAATATGTGTGACACAGTGAAATGTCGATGCTCCGTAAGTCGGAGAGGCTGCTCATCAGTGTTGGACAAAATGTAATCTGATTACTGATTACTAACTACGATTACTTTAAGTAATCAGTAATCACGAAGTAGTTAACTTCAAGTACTGCTTATCCCACTGCGGAGACACTCCATTTATACTTATACAGTGATTATTTATTTATTAAAATAATTTATCTACACATTGCAATCGATTCACACTGTTTTATTGGGTTACGTCATTTGCCTGACCAAGTTAGGATCTCCTACGATCATTAATCATAATCTTTAATCAAAAGCCAAATAAACTCATTAATTCTGGACTGGGACTAACAATAAGACTTCATGTCAGACTTGAGGTTTGCCTTGTCAATCCTAAGAGCGAATGTGCATCGAGCTTTAAATATAACTTAATATAGTATAAATAAAGGAAAAGAACTATAACAACTGTTTTTGTTTTTCGTGTAGCTGAAATAAACATAAGGGTCAAATAAACCAACATGATTACGAGGGTAATGAAAGTAATGGCCATTTACTTTTACGATACTAGATGTAGTGTTTGTTTTTACGTCGTCTTAGTTAAAAAATAAATAAATGAACAGGTAAGACGGGTTTACAATTCACACCTTATCTTTATGTACCTATGTATTATAAAAATTTTACGACATATGGCACAAAGGCACGTTTCGAAAAATGATATCTTATTCCGAAGTATCCGAAAAAAACTGCTTAATCCATACATCCATAATAAATTGTATTTAATTCTAGAAAAGTTTTATTTTTTAAATATTAATAATAAAACTAGCCCTATATTGTTGGTGTTATCATTGGTGTAACAATTATTATAAGTGACATCCGGGCCGGTAATTCACAAGTGACACCAGGACAAGACATTTTTTTTATACATTGAGTTTTACTGTTTTAAATACTCTAGGATATTGATATAATATAAGATAGATTAATTATTTATAATCAAGAATATATTTATTATCGGGCGTCACCCCATGTAAGGATGGCACCTGAGGCGAACCTTCCCCCTTGTACCCGAGCTGCACCACTGAGTGTATCGGAGCAAATTGTCACTACAGACAGACAGATTTCAATCATTCAACGAGTACATTTAAATTATCATTAATTTATTCAAAGTGAAATACGAAATATACATAATATAAATAACTTTTTACAAAAAAATAAACCGACTTCAAAAGTGAACTAAAAAGTCATAAATAACTCATCCTTCTACAA